>WSFP011387473.1:0-28579 GCA_009831015.1 Picea engelmannii | reverse complement strand
ACAAATATTTCAGACCGTTATGGTCTGTTCTGAGTTCAAACCTCCTTCCCATGAGGTAATGCCTCCATTTCTTTAGAGCATGAACTATGGCTGCCAACTCCAAGTCATGGGTTGCATAGTTCTTCTCGTGCTCTTTTAATTTCATGGACTCATAACTGATTACAAATCCATTCTGACTGAGGACCCCTCCTAGTCCTCACATCCCTCTGTCCAGTGAAACTGCTTCCTGTTTCTTTGCAAGGAAGTGATAAGGTGAGCTATCTTGGAAAACCTTGTGATGAATCTTCTGCAATAACCAGCCAATCCCGTGAAGGATCTAACTTTCATTATGTTCCTTGGCGCTGACCATTCTCTAATGGATTCAATCTTCTTAGGGTCTATCGCTATTCCATCCTTCATGATAATATGTCCCAAGTAATGGATCTGCTCCTGATAAAACAAGCACTTTCTCAGCTTGGCATACATTTTGTGCTCTCTTAGCACCTGCAACACCATCCTCATATGTTTTTCATGTTCTTCTTCAGTCCTAGAATAAACCAGACTATCATCGAGGAAGAAGATGACAAACTTGTCTAGATAGTCCTTGAATACTCCATTCATCAAGATCATAAAAATAGTGGGTGCACTTGACAGTCCAAACGACACCACTATGAACTCGTAATGACCATACCTTGTTATAAAGGTGGTCTTGTTGATGTCTTCATATTTTATTCTTACTTGGTGATATCCTGATCTTAGATCTATTTTCGAAAAAATCTTTGCATCCTTCAATTGATCGAAGAGATCATCAATCCTCGATAGAGGATACTTGTTCTTCACTGTTACTTTGTTCAATTGCCTGAAATCGATGCACAATCTCAACGTTCTGTCCTTATTATTTACGAATAGGAACAAGGCACCCCAAGGCGACACGCTTGGGTGTATATACCCCTTATTTAGAAGTTCTTCAAGCTGCAGTTGCAACTCTTTCAGTTCTGGTGCACTCATCCTGTACGGATCCTTTGACACTGGAGCTGCTCCAGGCATCAAGTTCACAGAGAAATCGATATCCCTTTTCTGAGGTAGTCTAGGTACTTCCTAGAATACATCTTTGAACTCTTTAAGTACCTCATGATCGTCAATACTTGACACCTTATCCTTTGGCATTTCCCCCACATGCGCTGCAAATAAATGATAGCCTTTTCTGTAGCACTTATTTAGCGGCATTGTTGATATTTCTCTAACAGTAACAGATCTAGGAATTCCTTGGACGGATCTATGATTCCCTTCTTCATCTGAGCAAGTGAATTCCTTGTTCCGATAATCCAAGATGGCATGGTGTTGGTCCAACCAGTCCATCCCAATTAGACAGTCATAAGAGCCTAACGACAGAATGTTCAAATCGACCTTCGTGCTCACTCCATTCATGTCTACAGGACATGACTTGACTAACTCCATGACTTTCCTCTTGGTTCCAGTAGCTAGCTGCACTAACCAAGACTTTTCATGTTTGCTTCTTATCAAATGCAAACATTCTACCACTCTAGGGTCTATATTGCTAGCCCCTAAATCAACTAAAATAGTAAACGGTTGGTTTTTTTATAATACCTTCTACTTCAATCATGTGCGAATGATACTTAGCTTGCTTATTGTCCAGGGCCACATAGATCCTTGGAATTCTACTGCCCATGTCCTCCACTGTTTCAGCTTGCTGAACATTGTGGAGAACTCTTACTTTATCATTTTTGTGGGGGAAATTTTTGTACCTATGGTTTTGTTTACAACCCCAACATTCCATAGGTGGTGGCCTTGACATTTTCCCACTCAATTCAACCTTCCTGGGCTCTCTAAGAGACAACTGTCCTAGAGGACTGTTTCTGAAAAAGGGTGGTTTATTTCCCTTCTGCCTCTGTTCTTTCTTGAACTTTTTCTAGTCTTCCCAAGCCTTCTGAAAGGTAGGATTTTCTCTTTGTTGTTTAAATAAGCATTTCACTCTTCTTATCGTTTCTTCCATAGTATTTGGGTCATCATAATGAATGTTATCCCCAATAGGAGGCAGTAATCCACTCAGGTACCTCTGATTCTTGACAGACGCATCTTTGATGAACATAACATACTTCAGTAATTCCAAAAACTTTTGTTCATACTCATCAATTTTCTTGTTGTGCAGCTTGAGTTCAAAGAACTTTTTCATCTTTTTTCCATAATATATTTTATTTAAGTATTTCCTCTCAAAATACCTCTTGAATTCTTGCCATGTGATGTCCCTTTCCCCGATGTGCTTCACCTTCACAAGTTGATCCCACCACATGGATGCCTTTCCCCTTGATTGATACATGGAAATCCTACCCTCTACATGAGAGGAACAATTCTACAGTTGAAATTATTTCCTCATACCCAACAAGCAGGTTTCAGCATCTTCCTCCTTCTTATGTTCTCCATCGAACGTTGGAGGCTTGATCTTGTTCATTTCCCCTTTCAATTCATCCATCCTAGATCTCTTGTGCTTTCTGGTAGGAGATGCGCTTGAACTACTGTGTGCTTCCCTACTATAATTCTTTAGGGAGCGACGACGATGTCTACTGACACTCCTTGATCTTATTTTCCTCTCAGGGGTCCTGCGACTCTCTGTATTCCTTGAGTCACTCTCCTTTTTCAATTTCTTTTATATTCTTTCCAGACTCTTCAACATCCTTAATTTGAATTCACCCTACCTATCCCTAACTTTCATGAGATTTCGGCTATCTTCTCAGTGAGCCTAGGCATCTCTCTACAATATTTCAATGAATTTCATCATATGTTCTTCCTTATCCATCTCTTTTCCTTGCCCATTAGCATTTGATCCTTCGACTCCCAAGTTGACATTCATTACTTCTCTTTCATTCTCTGAATTGGAGGCAATCCACACCTCTTCCATTCTCTACTCTCAACAACAAACCTATTCATTTCTGGCACTTTATAAGCTTCTACAAACACACATGCAGACAACAGGGATTTGTCAGGTCATCATTCTTAGCAAATTCCACACATTCAAGACCATTCTGATTTAAGAAAACACTTCAAATTCACAAATTTTATGAGTTCTACTCGGCTCTGTAATTTTCGGGTGATAGCTCCCTCTTTCTCCCTACCCTTGTAACCAAATTTCGTGACCAAATGATAGACTACTAGGTGCTACTCGGGCTTTCGACCTTCGAAGAGTTTAAGGCACACACATCTATCTCCAGGAGTTTCGATTTACCAAATTTGCGTAAATTAGGTGGATCAACGGTCCATGTTTACCCAACATCCAATGGTTAAAATCCACTATGAATCTTCCATCTTCGAATATTTCGAGACTTTAGGACTTTGGGTTTCAGGGTTTCGGTCCTCGAGGCTCTCATACTTGCTTCCCTCTCCAACCCCTGACTTTCAAAAATTCAATTTCCTTACCCTCTGGGCCCACAGCACAACTATCACCCACCAAGGTAGTGACACATGGTATCCTTAAGAAGGTCCACCTCACTCCCAGCGATGTCATGGGGCCCCACTACTTTCACTTTTCGTTTCAAAGTTTCAGGCATAAGGAGTTCGTGCATCCACACATCTCGAAATTTTGTTTGCCGAAATTATGAAATTACGGTCTATCATCTACTTGATCCAATGGTCCTAATTCCCCATGATCTAACAACTCAGATCTCATCGGCATTTCGCGTATCGATATTTTGTGTGTCACAAGGTCGAAGGATTTTCCACCTTCGTCCTCCCTATTCCCGAAATGTCGATTTCTTCCTAGACAATTAACGATCCAGATCTCTCTTAGATTGACGATTGTGATCCAGTTGTGAATTCACGTTTCATGAATTCTCACAAACTCACCCTTAGACCATTTCAAGTCACAAGTCAGTGAAAGGTTGATCTCTCTCGAGGCGTCCTTTCTGATGGACAGTCCTGATGAATTTGGGATTTCATGTATCGTGATTTCCACACTCCTGTGCAAATCCAAAGGGTTTTAAACCTTGTGCACATTGTCCAGATTTCACGGTTGTGAGGGTTCTCCTTTCCTCCCAAATAGATTCTATAGATCCAACACTTATGGTGTTGAGTTCTCTCTCTCCTTGTGGCCATATACCATGGTAGTTGTAGTTTTATAATACCGCAACACCTCCTGAGCTTTGTAACATGGTCAAGTAGTCCGTTGAAGCTCAGAAACATTCTGAGGTTTAAAATTAGTCCTCCAAACATAATTTCTTCTCAAACCTTGGTCCAAAGACCACTTATCCATCCCATCCAGGCTCATCATTGAAACTAGGCTTTGATACCATACTGTAATGCCCCCAACCATCAACCCCACGATCGGGCCAACGCTACTATGCGGAAAAACACTTATGTAACACATTATGCATTATAATGAACTTAAAATGCTAATTACAGCTAAACATAGAATTACTGCTAGCATTTCAGAGTTAATGGAAATAACAATCATTCATATGCACATCAAAATGCGTGATAACATTGCAAGAATCACAGGTATGCAATTTAATTAATTATAGAATTACAAAACACATTGACACTTATCTTTGAAACTTTCACGCACCACCAATTGCGTGTAGACCTTCCATGAACCTCCCAGCCTTAGATCACACTGCTCATCACTCTCAGCAGTAGGTCACCCCTAAGCTGGGACTGAGCTCCACCAGGTAAGGAATCCTAGGCTAGGTAAGGTTTACAGAAAGAATACACGTAAAAGGAGGATTCTCTCCCACAAACCACTTATGCCCACTTCCCACAGACTCTCCTTCCCCACATACCTATCCCACCCTAGGAGTATACATCTTCTTTGTAACCTAGACAGTCCTTCGATTGCTAACCTCCCTTGCCTTGGGCTTCAGCAACAGACTGGACCGGAAATCTCCAATCTCTGTGGCAGCTACGAGGTTTCTTCCAGGAGCTCTCTCCTTCCTCCACGTACTCTCTCACCTGGAGAGAGTTTCTCACAGGCTTGGTAAAACCCGCCTCTTCAACAACAATCACCTCCCTCACCTGGAGAGAGGTTACACATAGGTCATACAACAAGTTTCCTTAATCTTGTTCCCGTACAAAGTAGAAAAGAAACAACGCTCAGCAACGAACATACAACAACAACAAACCATACCTAGCCAAGAACTGTGTGGCCACCATAGTCAACTGGGACAACAAACATGGGTTTTCCAAAATAGGTGACAAACAGACGCTTCAACATAACAAGGCTCAGCAGTTACGAGACACTTTGGGTTTCCCCAACTAGCAATAAAGGATAGACTCACGGCTTTGGTTTCAGAGATGCGTAAGGTGTAAAAATATTCCACACAGAGACTCCCACGGTTCAGGTAAAGGATCCAACACAAAACACCCAATAGAGGTCGCTCGAGAATGCCCACCCGTTTAGACGAAACATGGAGAATGGACTCCCTGACTCAGGTGATGGATGGAGGAATGCCCGATGAACCTACCTAGATGCAACCGTCCGTGGAAAATGGGAAGCCAACCCCCAACATGACTCACTTCCTGGGTTAAATTGCATGTGTTTGGGATGACACATGTTGCCCATGAGGCTGCATGCTTTTCATCAGCTGGTGTGTGCTTTTAGGCACACATTTCCCCTTCGAGGGATTTGGAATCAAGGAAAACATGTTTCACACATCATTTTTAAAATAATAATTTAATATTATTCTCAAGGGTTTAAGCCCCCTCAGCTTAGCCCCTCTTCCTGCCTCTCAACCCTCTCTCCCTTACCCAGGCTTTATGGATGCTTAGTCCCCCATCACTCATTCACCATGGTCGGTCCACATGCAGAGATGTTTTGTATTAATATTGTGCATAATTACATGTACAAAAATCAGGTTCCTAGCCTTCAACACTTAGGCTCCCTGGTCTAATAACACATAATCCCACCAGCTTATATAAACTTGGCTCACCACCCTATAAAACATAATTAAAATTCACAATGCAAGCTTTATAGTTCATTGACATGATTTACAACAGGGCTCGGCCTTTGGGACATTACATATTTGATCAATGTGATGTTGAATACCCTCTTTGGTGGAAGACCATCAGGGAGTTCATTAGGTATAATATCAACATATTCTTATAGTAACTTGACCACATCAATAGGAATTAGTATTTATTCCATGAATCCCTCTTTCACTATTAATGCATAGAAAAATCTCATTTCCTTTGTTTCATTAACAAAATCTCTTTTTGACAACATATTATGAGTTTCCCCCTCATCCTTAAGGAACAATAAGACAAATTTCAATCCATCCTTTCAAAAGGTGTAGGTATTCTTTCCTCCATCATGCATGACTTTTCATCATATTTCCAAGGCCTCCCCAATAACGTATGACATGCATCCATCAGAATGACATCACACCATAATTCATCGTTATAAGTCTTACCAATGGAAAATTTTATCAAACATATTTTATTAATGGTGACTTCATTCCCCTTTTTGAATCATGCAATTTGGTAAGCACGGGGATTTGTTTCACAATGTACTTTCAATTGATCTACCATCTCTCTAAAAACCATATTCTCACAACTACCACTATCAATAATAACTTGACATACCTTTCCCCAAGAAGTGCATTTGGTTTGAAAAATATTTGTCCGAAGACAAGAATATTCATTGTCGCTACTCTACCTTTTCTCTTTTTTTGGAATCACCATTGACCTTCGTATCATGAGAATCTCCCCCATATCACATGGGACTTCAAATTCATCTCCTTCTTCTTCATTCTCAACTTGGACCAAGTTTAAACTAGGTTGTTGTCTTTGCTTAAGCTCTTTCATGTTATAATTTGGGCATTCCAATCCTTGATGACACTCTACACCACACATAAGGTCCTCCTTTTCCACCACCATAACCTTTACCCCTCTGAAATCCCCTTCTTCATGGTGGATTCAGGTTACCTTGTCAAGTATCTTTTTCTTTCTTAGCTCCTTGGGATGATTCGCCTCTACCATAGGTAAAACCACCTCATGAGGTAGACAATGTAACCCTCCTTGCTCCTAAATTCCTTTGAGAAAATTGTCAATTTTTTTTTCCTCGACCTTTAAGGATAATTGCTATGCCTCTTCCATGCTGCAAACCCTATGTATGCTCAACTCATCTTGAATAGGAAATTTTAAGAAATTCACATACCTTACAACCAATTGCTCATCAATTTCCTAGTGATCCACACTAATTGAAAACTGATAAAACTCATTTGTGAGTTCCTCCATGGTGGAAAGGTTTTCATTAAAGTTATGAAATATATGAAAAAAAGGGTATGGGCATAGTCCAAAGGAAAACAAATTTATCGCATTTTTTTCCATCTTGCTCTATGTCCTAATTTTGTCTTTTCCTTTTTTTGTTTTGTCTTTTTGCACATGATCCCACTAGATCATGGTGTGACCCTTAAACTTGGTGCGTGTAATTTTTACCTTCTTTTCCTCTGTCATTGGCTTCCATTCAAAAAAAATTCAATAGATTTCAGTCAACCTATTAACTCTTTTGGTTTAAAACACCCTACATATTATGAAACTTCCATTTTGATCCCATCATTTCTCCCTTCTAGAGCCCTCAACAACATCTCTTCAAAATTCATGTCCTTTCATTGTTCTTCTTCATGTTCAACATTCCTATCTACATCTCCTCGGTTTATCTCCTCATTAGACACTTCTCTTTTTATTGTTCTATGACTAACCAACACGTTTTCAATATCTTCTACTTGCCTTTGAGGTTTTGCATATCTCTATGCATCTAAGCAAGATACCCAACTCTTCATCTTCCTCTCCTAGCCATCTTCATTCTATGATACTAGATAATGTAGCCAATTAACTTAGATTTATTTACAGATCTAAAAACCATGCAAACACATGAGAATGGAAAATAATTCTCTTTTATTCCTTATCCATCCTAACTATTATAGTGGAAGTTCAACCCCTTATAACTAATATATGAGATTTTCAAAGACAACTAATTTTAGAAAAAAAACTAATTTTAGGAAATTATTGCATGACTCTAAAACTGTCCAATAACTAAGAGATAACTAAAAACACAATATTTTTCAACTCGTTTTCTTGATTAGGTTCATATACTAAGGGATAACTAATAATTACAAATTTAAAAATTCCCGTAAAAACACTAAAAACCCAATTTGAGGCCTTATATGAAGGAATTTTGCTCCAGGAAAATTTCAAAATGATGTCGTATTTGAAGGATAATATGTACATGGTATTGAACTCTTTGAGACACTCCCTATAAAATTTCATCGCAAATGGATAACCGAGTCAAAATTTATGACCCTCGAAAAATCCATGCATCAATTTGGTCGAATGCACTCCAACTCCATCTTTCATCATGCGACCTGAGTACGTAATTCATGAACCTTAGTCGATTTACAACTACAACTTGAATGGATGATTTTCTATTACTCAAGCCTGAACATCAACACAACTTGTTTTGTCAAACAAAGATTTGCTCTTACTCCATCTATCTGCCTTTAGTACTTACAAAAATTGGCTCAAGGATGACCTAATTAATAGTGGTGGGGACTTGTTGGAACCCATTTTTGGTTAAGTATAGCACACGCAAAAACATATTTGTGCATGATCATTCCAAGTTTTGTCTAATTTTTTCACAAAGAATGAACAAAAGTGCACACTATACTAAGTTTTGTAAATTTCACACCAAGCTAAATTATACCAAGTGTGTGTTAGTTCAAGTTTTATCAGTTGCACAATAAATCAATAAGATGGCCACCAAATTTAAGAAAGGAATCACTGGAAAATATTCCTAAATGATTAATTCTAGAATCACAACAAGACATGGGACAACTAGAGGATGAGATGGCTAGGTTATTAAGATATCCTTGATGCAACAATCCTATGTCGAACACTAGAAGGTGCAAGAAGCATGTGCGACAGTCATCACTAGAGCGAGTGGAGTAGAGAAAGAGAAACAAAGCTCCCGAGCAGGAGAAAACTATAAAATAAAGCATCTACAATGGAGATAGAGTTACATGGTTAATTGGAGAATACATAGAGTCATTCTTGTCGATCTCATTTGGAGCCTTCTCTAATAACGTACTTCTTTTTAATATACACAAAGTCTATTGTAAATCTGCAGTATGAGAAGGTCATGCATTGTGCATTGTGTTGTGTATTTATGTACTTGTTTAATGAGTATACGAAGCTTTATTGTTGTCAAGTACAATGTTGATTAATGTGTATTGTGGATTTTCATTGAATGGAATGAAAGGAATGATAATATGGTTGTATATTTTTTTACTTTTTATTCCCCATGAGTTATTGGATATGAATTGCACTTATATTAGTTGAGATGCATAGTTGCATGTTTAGCCTTCATCCCCATCACAATACTTTATGGTCTTTGTGATCCTCTCTGCATCTCGGGTGATACCTTTCTCTGGGCGAGGATTGATATGTCGATGTTTTGGGGTTGTTTTCGGTAAAATATGGACAAACCCCGGGTCTAAAACCCCCAATGTGAGGAAGGATGTGCGCAAGCATGAAACGAGCCAAAAAAACTTATCTTATTATCCTTCTAAACTAAATGTAATTATATGCAAACTAAGAGTTTTGACATTACAAGGAGTTAATGTATTTTTATTTGTTCCAAAAAGTAAACAATGTCATTCTAAAAAAATTCCAAAACTGACCAATTAAATTTAGATTACCATAAACTAAATTACCAACATTTTATGTAATCAAATTCTATCATCCAAATTATTGTATTAAAAATTTAGTTTATTATTTTTCTAAATTAAATATACTTATATTTAAATTTAGAGTTCTCATGTTATAAGTAGCTCAACTATTTCTTTTAGTTTCTTTTACCCATTAAACATGTTCCAGGAACTCAACACTTCAATTGTTAAAGGGGTGTCAAGGTTTCACAACAATGTTCCCATAATTCAATATTCCAATTGTTAAAAAGGTTCCACAAGAATCTATCCTCATTTGATGGACCAAAAACCACTCAAACTAGACATGCTTCAGGAATTCAACATTTTAGTTGTAAAAAAAATAATACAAAATTTTCCTAAATTATAGTACAAAATTCCCATTCATGCTTAATAACATAACACAAAAATTGATAGTCTTTAAAATCAATAAGTTTAGCTATTTTTCATGTACATTAATAATAGTCTAGAAAAAAAGAGTGACAATTTATGTTCCTAAAGGAATCATGTATGCATTTAGAGGTTGGTAGTCATATCCTTGGGAGTGGCCTACCTAACACGTAATTTTCCTTGAGAACATTTTGGTTTGTCATTTTGACAATATATGATCACTTTCATTGCATTTGTCAATTACAGTCATTACATTACTTCGATTGTAAAGTCCCTAGTAATTTTCCTTCAACTTCTATTTATTATAAATTGTTGTAAATAATTGTGGCTGAACTATTTCAATTTAATTTAGGTTTAATTGGGTGAAGTTAGAGTTAATTATATCGAGTCACCATTAATCCTACACAAACAATAACAATATTAAGAATCTATTTTAAATGGAGATCATTTTAATTAATGAAGGTATCAAATCACTTTTTTGTTATTAAAGAAAAAATATTTTATTGTTTGTTGTAATTCATTTGTAAACTAATATTGTTCTATTTTTTTCAAACTTTGCATAAGGGGAAGGTACTAAATAGTACTAAGAAACTTTTCTAACCTCATTGATGGTGTTTCAAGATATTTTTCCAATCATTTTACGACTAATTATTTAAGGTAAAAGACATAATAATCAGTAAGTATTGTGCATGGTTGAAGAAGTCACAAAGTGCTTCCATGGCATGAATATACAGTGATTAAAATTTACCCTTTCTTATCTGAGGCTTTCTTTCCCATAGGATTTTCAAAAAGTTTCAACAAGCATGGGCCTTATACAAAATTTAATAATACTTTGTTTTTAGTATTTCTTTTAAATTCAATAATATTTTAACTTTAATTTATTATCGCTAAGTGTTAGTCAACAACATATTTTCCTTAGATTTTTTTATGAGAAATATTTTTTTATTTAAATCAAAGTTCCATTTAGACTCCTAATATTTTATCTTGGGGCTATTTTTTATGATGTTGGATTTTAATTATGCAATAAATTTGGGTACTTAGTGATGTTTTTCAAGTTCCTTGGCTTCTGTACATTTCCATTTGATGGGATTGAATCCTTGGTCTCTCTTGCAGTTAAAAAAGCACTCTCATGACTTCCCATTAAATTCTTAAGCCTCAAATCTTCATCAAATTAATATTGAAAATTTCATTTTACATAATTTGATGTCTTAATGATCCAAGAGGATCTAAGGAATGCTCACAGAAGTCGAGAAGGGCCTAGAATGCTCACATAGGTCCTAGGGGATCCATGAAAGCTCAAATTTAACCATCTCAAATTATCTCAAAAACGACATCAATGCATAGAGATCGACGATATATTTCCAATGATGAAAATTTCATTTCAAACATAGTTCGTATGCAAAAGCTATGAGCAGTCAAAGTTTGAGTCAAACAGGAAAAATTCAAAGTTCAAAGTACATGGAAAAAAGAGGTGACATGTGTCACCACTTCAAGGGTGACACATGGCACATGGTTATTGGAATCTAATTGGGAAGATCATACCTCTAGGTAGATGAATTGCATGTTGAAAAGTGGTGCACAAGTTGTCCAATTAAATGTTGACATGTGGCATTGGAGAGCCAATGAGAGGTTTCCATGTGGAAACCTCCCATTGGCCAATATTGGTTAAGTTATATAAAATTATGGATTCAACGGGGGTTCAACCCGCAACCTCCATAAACTTTCAAAGCTTTACACCAAGCTAAGTCACTAATACGCCATCGCATAAGTCTTAACAGTCATATGGCATAAATTTTATTTAACATGAATTGAAGTTCCATTTGGGAGAGAAAAAGTGTTGAGGGTTAAGACCCCAGTCCCTGGTCTATTTCTATTCCGTGTAACCACTAGTCAAATCACAAAGGGACTAATGCAAATTCCAACAGGTTTATATATATATATATATATATATAAACCTGTTGGAAGTTACATTAGTCCCTTTGTGATTTAACTGGTGGTTACACGGAATGCAAAAACGACTGTAACTATAATATATAGTTGTAACTATATATTAAGACTAACCAACAAAAATTCCAACGGATGATGAGGACCTCTACTATATTTATCCTATGGTTTAACCATTATACCAAACCACCTTGTATTTAACAGGATGCCTCCAAATTTAGTAATTAAGTTTCCATGTTTTTGGTCGGAGGTTTGGGAGGTCTGCGGTTGAGATCCCAACACTTCAGATGCATTCTAATGTGCATGGATTCCAATGTGAGAATAGATCTTGAGGTATGAACTGCATTATTTTGCATGTTAATTTTATATGTTTCATGCAAAAGCGTTCCATAGGGTATACTGTCCACACCTAGGAAAGTTTATATTCGTTGGATTGATTTTTCCACAAGGATTACGAATATAAAGTATATTTTGTGATCATTGGTAAAAGTATTATTTCAGTTTGTCATGTGTGAGACACATAGTCTTATTATACGTGTAAAAAGGGGTTTGTTCGACCCCTGTTCAGAATTTGGCCGACTTTATACTCAAATTTCTCAGAATTCTGCATGGAATTCAATGGTAAACTCCTTTTCTTGTATTGAATAGTGGAATTAAAGAAAGTTCGCTAACTTGGTTTTTAATAAGTACATATTGTTATGTCATTTGATATTTTGCGATGATAAAGAACAATATTACTATTTGAAGAAGACTTGAAGATGAAATGATAAATGTCATTTACATATGTAGTTTTAGTTCTTTTATTTTCTTCTATTTCATCTCATTTACTCTTCAAGTTATTCATCAGTATAAATGAAGTTTATGGACAAATAAACATATTCACATTTGTTTTTGCAAATATTCAAACGATCTTCATTTACCAAATTTGGTCGAATGTTTATCTGTATTTAAGAGTTAATTTTACATTTGGGGATTTACAGATCACTTAAGCTATGGGGTTTGATTATTATTATATCAAAATTTATACCCCCAATATCAATATGACCTACTACACATGTAATAATTTCAAATGGCAACGTCATTTTTTCATCCACCTATTACCTAATATCAAACTATTATTCGGATAGTTCAATATTTAAATGTGTAACACCCTCCCATTTCGTTACGACAACAAGCCTCACATAACATGTGAAATTTTTTTGTGTGTGTGTGTGTGTAGAAGGGTAATAAAGACATTATACTCAATGTTGCAACACGACGACGAACATGACGCATGAAACTCACGCGACAACAACATAATGACCTAAGAAGCACATCAAGCACCTAGAAGCAATGTACAACAATCAACCAATGAAGAATAACAACGACTACCCACCCGTCCTACCCTGCAAAGGTTAGGACCTCCCGGACACATAAGCAACGCTCAAGCCCAGGTTCCCATCGATTTTGACCATTTAAGGTCTCAAGGATGGCAACTGTTATGAGGAACAAGGAGGTGTCTACATCCCACTTGACACAAGAAGACCAAGCCTACTAAGCCAAGGACAATCATCCTAACAACCTAACGCACCCAAATATAATTACACAAGCAACTAGAAACCTTCATTGAGAAACCAAGTGCATTAAAAGTTTATGACCAAGTACAAGCATTAAAGTAATGAACAACAACACCCTCAATGGGAAGCACAAGCCAAACGACTTTGCCGATATCCCGATCAATCATCGAGTCAAGCTCATTAATAATTACAGTATATTTTAATCATCTATTATGAGCCCAACTTAAGGTTTTCAATCTAGTCTTTATTCTCCTTACAAATTTTAATTTATATACCACCTAAACGGACAATTCTATAATAATCCACCTCTCTGTCCAACTAGCTATTTAATTGAATAATCATAATAACCATCTTAAAGTATTTTTCACTCACTATAAGGAATAAGGTATTTCCTATGTTTATGTGCAAATCAATTTATTTTCCTTTACAATGGTAGTTATCATTTATGGACCCACTAAAATACCATATAACACCCTTGGGCATATTGATGAAGCTAAACATGTTGATCTATTTTAAAGTACGGTCCCCCTTTTTTTTTACCACTCTACTTTATCTTCCCTCACAATTTTTTTTTTGGGGGGGGGCAATCATTGTATTGTTGCAGGAGACTCTTAGCACAAAATTATTAATATTGTATATACAACCCAACACTTCCAATAAATCATTCTTTTGGTTTTATAGGTAGAAGTCGATGCCCACAGGATTAACTAGTCTAGCGGTGGCTAAGGGACCACAACATAGTGCTGTAACGCATTCTGTTGAAGCTAAGAACCAATGAACACTTATTTACACACATAACTCCATTTAATCCTGAAAAATCGTTAGCATAAGGTTTAGATAGAAATCAGTCTACGCTACATTGATTCATATTTAACATCTTATTTTCTGATGCATCATTATCAAAATTAAAATATAAGAGTTCTAGAAATTATACGATTTCTTTTGACAGAGTGGTATCATCATTATCAAAATTAAAATATAAGAGTTCTAGAAATTATACGATTTAATTTTGACAGAGTTGTATCATTCGTCCTTTTGGTACTTTCATTATTTTTAGAACATATTTAGGTTCCAAACAATAAATGGTAGACTGCCAAAATTGAAAGTCGTTACTAGGAAGGAAGGCAGGAGACTTCAAGCAAATGAAAATGTAGAATACAAGAATGATTTTCGTCCTGACCATGGCAGTGGCACTTTGTTCTTTTTTCTACAGGCCCAATGCCAGGTATCAAAGGCAAGACGCGGTCAATCCCGGGAAAATATCGTGGGTGTTTTTCCAGATGACACAAGCAAGCATTTACACAGCCAAATTGTGGGCATTTCAGCAAATCCAATCAATGGTTTTAAAAGAAAGAACGTGGGCGTTAACAACATTACACCAGTCAGGTTTTAAATGGAACTTCATGGCCCTTCACATCAATACACAATCACTTTGTTGATGGCACATCACGGCCTTTTAACAGCAATACACAATCACCTTTTTAATGGCACATCGCGACCTTTTAACAACAATACACAATCACCTTATTAATGGCACATCGCGGCCTTTTAACAACAATACATAGTCACCTTATTAATGGCACATCACGGTCTTTTAACAACAATACGCAGTCACCAAATGGAGGGTAAAATCGTGGTCAATCTGAGTAAATAAATCACTGGTAAAAATCGTGGTAACAGTAAAGAAATGAATCCATGGAGCAGTCATTCGTGTAGTAAAATCGGTGGCAATAAACTCTGGAAGGAAAATCGTGGAATTAAATCAGGCTAACAGTAGAGACCTACAATCCATTTAGCATTCAATTGAAGGCTTCCAAAAAATGGGACATCGAAGACTTTGTAATACCATTTCCCTTCATTTAACTGAGAAATCAACTAGGACACGACACAGTCAGAATTTCGATTCCACTCAAGGGCATCACGCTATCCAAACATCTTCAACAAGTTTAAATCATAAAAACATATATATATAACACAGTCATATTTAATGCAACACTGGCCATTCTAGTTAACAATTCATTGTCCAAAATCCACATACAATCGATGCTCAACAAGAACGTTTCGGTACATGACCACACAATTGCTATCAAAACAATAATGTTGCCTAAAACTTTAAACATTGGCTCATTATAATTTTCTCATTATAAACTCGTACACAAAATAGAATCGTAGATTGCTATCATCAAGTGAAAATGCAATCAATAACTAAGCGATCTCAGTCAGTAAAATAAAGAAATTGCAGTCCATACATCAGCCAACACAGAGATAAATCGGCAAGGACACTAAGAAATCCATACGCAGAGGTCTTTTTTCTAGAAGTCGCAAGACAAAAAACTATCAAGGAAAACAACAGAGGTAGCTGATGGATGGTTTTGTCCTTTGCTTCACCATCCTCGCATAGAAAAGTAGGGCATTGAGATCCATAGGTTTTTTAACGCTAAGGCGATGACCGTAGATCAAGCTCCTGGCCGACTGCTCAGGCGAAGACTGGTGAGCTAGGGATGAAAGCTAAGCAACCACAAAGGACACAATGAACATAGCCAGTTGGTCTATACATGTGGGTAAATGAAGTCCATGGGATTCAACAACCATCTAGCTAAGCGAAGGAAAGTTTCAGTCGCCAATTTAAAAAAAACATCATTTTACCCTTCCATTAAATAAGCAGATCCAAGCATAAGTCATAATACATTTTACCATACAAAAATGAAGAGAGCGTATTGTTTCCTGTTTTCCCACTCTGAATGACGTCCTGCGTGCTCCTTGCAACTCCCACTCATCGAACGTCGAGACTTCATCGGTACCTCCTAGCCAATGCTCGGGGTACTCTTCTTCCCCCTTAGCCCCCGGGCCGCAAAGGGGCTATGCACACTATCCAAAGATTTCGACTAGCTCCCAGCTCACCTCGCAAGGCCGAGCTACCACTCCTCACCAAGTTGGGCATCCCAACTCCCACAAGTAAGTCAGTCAAGTAGATAATTCTGCAGTGTAATGTTATGCAAACAGAAGATGTCCCTTCATCCTTCTCCTTCCCTTATTATATAGAGTTTCAAACTTCCTTTATTTCCTAAAATCTTATTTAATTAAAGTTTTAAAAATAAATTAATAAAACATTTTCTCCGTACAAGTGTCACCCATCCCATACATTCCTCCATTAATTAATTTCTTTAATTAATTAATTATCTTATTTCCCTCACCCACGTAGAGTTACTCCTAGAATCACTCCTAGGTGTCCCCAAATTCCCTTACAGGTTGTAAAGACTTTCCCTATTATTAAATTTCTAATTCAATTTAAATTAGAAAGCTCTTAAATGGTAGATTCTTTACTAAGTTGACTTTCCGCTTTTGCCCTTAAGTTCCCCTTTTTCCCTTTTTTATTTTTACCTCTTTTTCTAGTTTCCTAATATTTTAAATTTTCCCTCTTTCCCCTTTTTACTTAGAACTCAAAAAGGCAGGTGTGGAAATTAACCCCCTTTTCTCTTTTCTTATTTAATTAGTATATTTTAATTTATCAAGGTAATAAAACAATTAATTCCCTTTTTAAATTTTAATCCAACATATTTTTTTTTGAAACAATTTATTTCTTACCCCCTTCATGTTACAAGATTTAACGAAGATATAATTATTATTCATGTGGTTTTTATTATTATTATTATTAGAGAGATAAAATTTTACCACTAGCATAGTTTAGACTTAAGCCTTAAATTTTCATATGGGGCGACATTTAATTAGGGAATTTGTTTTAAAAATACTTAACACATTATTCGTCGTAAGGCCATCTATGTTCATTCCTCTATAATCAACAACGTGGCGTGCCCTTCAGGATGCACTAGGTTCTCCAAGGGTGCCACTCGCCTCATATATTCCCTTGTGTGATGTGCCCTTCAGGACGCACTACGTGCACCAAGAGTGCCACTCGCCACTCTCTATTTTTCTTGCATGACATGCCCTTCAGGACGCACCACGTGCTCCAAGGGTGCCACTCGCCTCTTGACTGACTTGGTAGACATCAATAACCCTTGGAGTCAATACTACACCAGGTGAACTTGTGGGAGACTAAGGGCCTCTAAGGAATAAGGCCCCCCCTGCCTTATTGCACACCCCTTAGAATCATTGTGAGTGACTGTTGCAGTCTACCCTCACAACATCGTGGTTCCTCTTGAACAAGGTAATCGTTAACCTACAGTTCGAGCCACGACAGGAGTTATAGTAGGTTGCGATAGGGATACTATCCACACCTGTCCCTCAACATCTCTGGTAGTCATGTGTGACCCCTTTACTCCATATGTGAGTCTGGTCGACAATCTATCATCAGCCTGCATCATCAACAAATCATGTCAGAACATATCCATATCATATCATATAATCATATGAATTAATATTAAAGTAAAACAATCAAACCCCAATGGTACACTCCCTGATTCGATCTGGAGTCCAAGGGTTCCATCGATGTCTATGCATCCTCAAGGTCCAAAATCCTGCACACTCAGTAAAACTGAGTCAATAGCACCTGTCTATGTCATTGCAGTTAAACCATGTCATCAACCCATAATGCCTCATAATCAAAATCAAATGTTTTAATAGCATAATAATCCGGATCACTTGCAAGCAAGTGTCCTCTAAGAATAATTTCACTCAGTGTGTGAGAGCGGGATGTTACAAAATGTTAATGAGCATGCTTGCCCTTAGAAAATGAAATGAAAAGAGTACCACTAAAATTATGTATAATTTGATTTTCCCTTGGAAAATGAAATGAAAAGAGTACCAATAAAATTATGTATAGTTTGATTATAATTGAGCATTCAATTCGTAGTGATTCATGAGAATTTAAATATTAAACTGTTTTTCAATTTCTAACAAGGTTGAAATTTGGCATCACATTTAAAATTCAATTTAAATTTTCATGACCCTCACATATGTGCTAGCTTTATTTTTATGATAAAGCCACTTTTAATATTTTTTTGGGAACCTTGAAGTTCCCACCAAACATTTAAAATACATTCAAATAGTAGTGATAGTTTCTTTAGCCACCTATTTATTTTCACACCTTTTTTTAAGAGGCAAGGTCTAAGCAACTTTATTTCCTATTCCACTTGTTTATCTTTTTTACTTATTTATATATAGAAAAATATAGCATCACATATCTTTCATTCTAAATTACTTATTAATTTCTCATTATTTATGAAATAATCATTAACCTTTTTCTCAACTCGTATATTTTTCTGCTAAAGCAATAAGAATTTACTCTCAATTGACATGTATAAAGATTTTTTGTGCAAGAAATATATTGAAACTAGTAACAACCACATTAATAATATTTTTGTTGTGCAAGAAATATATTGAAACTAGTAAAAAACACATTAATAATATTAATGTGTCTATAAATGTCGATAGGTGTATATTTAGCACATAAATAGTGGTTTGACTATGGTTGATTGTATTTCACCATTGTTAACCATGATTCACATGAATTGATACATTCATTAGTGGTGACATTACATTTTAACATTCATAAAGCGTTATGACTCATTGAGTTTGGTTGACATTGGTTGGAAACAATTTTGAAGGGTTGTGTTGGATTGTGATATTAGTTAATGGTTATGTCTCATTGCAACATTGATCTTGGTTGATTTATATTGAGTTGCTTCATTCCTCGATGGTTTTGTTGCAATGTGACATTGATTAAGTATTATGTAACATTATGAAATTAAGAGGTTGATTATGGGATACCATTGTTGACCAGGGTTCACTATGGTTAAAAATAGTTGAATATGGTTGAATTTGGTTTATTTTGTTTGACTATGGTTAACTTTGGTTGAATATCGTTGACCATGTTTTCCTATGGTTGAATATTATTGGCTATGTTTCAACATGGTTGACAATAGTGAACCATTTTTAACATGGCTGAAAATGGTTGACCATGTTATGTTTTTGTTAACAATGATTTCACCATGGTTGATTATGTTTGACCATTGTTAATGATGATTCACATGAACTGCATGTTCATTAATGTCTATGTTACATTGCAACGTTTATGAAGGGTGATGTGTCATTGATTTTAGCTAAATTTAATAGGTCATGGTTGACTATATTTCAGTGTGATTGACTATGGTTATTAACAATTTGAGCATGGTTGATTATGGTTGACCATATTTAACCATGGTTGCCACATTTGACTATCATTAAATATGATCAACCATGTTTAAATATAGTTGAACAAGGGTGAAAATGGGTGACCAATATTTAATAGTAGTGATTCATATTTGGCTCTTTAGAGTGTTCCCTCCCACCTAGATTTAATATTGACACTAGTTTTTAGCTATTTCCCTACTTTTGTTATGCACTTGAAGTGTAATATTTTCTATAACAAGAAGATATATGCATCTATATATCATTGGCTTTATGCATTACTAATAATATGCATATTTAGTGGTAGTAGTTTAAATATATCTCTATGTAATGTGTCATCCAACCTAGGTCTATTTTAGTGCCTACTTTTAGTCATTCCCTACTTTAGTTCCAGACTTGAAGTTGAAGCCTTAATCCATGTAGTGGGCCTTTCCCACTACAAGATGAATATCTCTACTTCAGTCTCACACTTGAGTAGAAGCCTTGCTTCATCCAAGAAGAATTGATTATTGTTTCTTCACATTTCCCATGCTCAATCTCTTTTGAGGATGGAACCACACATAGTTACCCCCACATTCACCATGTACCGATCACTCTCCATATGTTAATAGAAACTCATTGATGGCATATACCACTAGATGTGTCCAATCACCATTTTCTCTCTACAAAAATCTCACATATCAGCTTAGGAAAGCTTACATCTTCCCAACAAAACATATCTAATATAATTGTTATCACTTATTTTATGAGCCCCTTGTCTCTCCCACATGACAAGACCATTCCTTGTGATCCTAGCAATTTATTTTCCAATTTAATACAACACATTGGCCCTCTCATTTTCAAGCTACATGATATTCTCCTATATCCTATAATCAATAGTGATTTTATTCTCATCTCTCATAGTTTTTACAATCCTTAGTTAGTCACATATCCAACCAGGTTTCACATTAGTAGACACATGGTTCGTATGATTTTCATTATCCACCACATTGGTAGTAGTGGTCAAACACCATATTTCAGTAGAGACATGGTCCTTCCTCCATGTGTCATTTCTTACCCAAACATACACTCAACAACATGGACACTTATTATAGTATCCTTCACCATCCATGGAACCATTCCTAAACTGGGAGGCCTCAAGTGGCTACAACATATCCTTTATGCTCCATATCTAGCTCATGATAATGACACTATGAATAGTTCTCCTATTTTCAGTAAAAATAGCTAATTCACTTGTAGAGTTCCCACAACCCATCAACCCATTGAAACTACTCGTCCACCTTCACAAAGGTCCATAACATTAATTATGTATAGAGAGAGTCATATTCAACCATTACATACAATACATTTTTCTTCATTGGTTTCATTCTTAAAATAGGAGTAAATAACATTCATAGAGGTCCATAGAATTCACTATTTATAGAGAGAGTCATCTTTAGCCATTGCATAGAACATATTTTTTTTTAGTGGTTTCATTCTTAAAATGATGGGAAATATGGAATGATTTTTACCCACACTGAGAGAAACTAGTGTGTGTCACCACAACGAATTCCCTAAGGAGCACATACCATCTGACCAAGTAAAACCCAACTTAGTTAGTAAGAACTCAACAATGCGCAACACTTAAGTGAAATATCTCTCTTTTCCAACTTTATTAGTTAGTAATTATTGATGTATAGCATGTATTTGCATATTTCCATCCTTTTAGACTACTAGAAAAGGTTATTTAACTTTTATTTTTTATCTTTAGGTTATGTACAACTTATATGGACCCATTATATTCTGTTATACAATCCATTTAAGTAGCATAATAAACTAAGTTATTATGTTTGGAGTTTTTATATTTTTCTTTGTTTCTAGATTGTTCTTTTTTGTCTAAAGTTACTAGCCTCCCTTTTAGAAAGCCTTAATTTACATAAACAAACCTTCAAATAACCACATGGAATTAGGGGGGCCACATGAAGAGTTGGAGTTTCTCATGTCATTTCCATCCTTTCAAGGCCATCCAAAGAATTATAGAGAACCTATTCTTCCCTGAGAAATGACTAAAGTGATTGAGGCAACAAACCAAGAATGCATTGTGAATTGGAGTCTTGATCCCAAAAGGATGTAAGATATTTTAGATGTAATGTTGGGAATACAATATATAAACATATCTCACTCATCACCTCCAATTAAATCCCATCACACAAATATGACCATATTTAGTAAAAGAAAAGATAGAAATAAAATTCTTTTTCTTTTTATAAATTATATGAAGCATACAAGAATAAACCTTACCAAATCCTTTATAGTGAGTGATGGTGAGCCTCCAACATATGTGCATGAGAATATATTGGAAAAACCACTGTTGGATGTGACCAAAATGAAATCTAGGGAGTTTGAAATTTCTTTGTCAAATCAAATGACAAGAATAGTATGCTATTTGTTATGATACATGATATGGGAGACCCCATCTTGTAGATATTGTGAATATGTTGTTCCAACTATCCTCCCACGCTATCCACATAGTACAAAAAATCAAATAATCTAGTAGACCAATCAAAATCAAGAGGGAATTCATCATAGATTTGTGTTGAATGAATATCGAGATTGGTTGAACTTGAGAGTATTTGGAATGAGCTTTGTTGATGTTAGCATGGGCATGATCCATTGTGATGAAGCTGCCACAACACTTTCACATAATAAAACAAATGCAGAAATAAAACACAAAAAATACACAATATACTAGAGAACCAGATATATGTGGTTCACCCAATTTGGTCTATGTCCACTAGATAAATTGTGAGGTCCTTCCTTTATTATTATCTAGTAAATGAAGGGATACAACCTAAAACATATATGTTGTAACTTCGTTTTCTTTTTCTCACTCTCTCATCTCTCATAACAAAATATTCACATTCATCTACCGCCACAATACAATTCCCTCATACATAAAAGAGGGTTTCCTTCTAGGAAAAAAAAAACATAACATAACCTCTATTGTTATATCTGTGACCTTATAATGAACGATTCATATTGACTATGAAATTACAATATTTGAATTGCATTAAAACAAAATTGCTCCCCTCAAGGCCGAGGAGGCCAAAAATTGTGTATCATACAGTTTGTTTGACCTGCATATGAATTAGGAAGATAATAAGGCTCCACAACAAACAAAACAAACTCTCTTCTACACCTAGAAAATCTTTCTTTCCTTCCTACAATCTCACCATTCCACTATGTAAGAAAAGCTAGAACTAAAGTAATTCCATTCTTTCTAACTGCTTCAATATTTTGTACCTGCAAATGAGTGCATGTGTACCTTTCTTGTAGCAACATGTGGGATTTGATACAATGTGAAGTTTCAGTTAAACATGCACAGAGAATCTAGTTGGTTGTAATTCACACAAAGCTTGTGAAAGAAGCAAAGAGATAGAGAGAGGAGAATGAGAGAAAGAACAAAAAAATCTATTAATCGTTATTCCACACTCAAAGAGTGAATAATTTACAATATATATAGGCTACATGAGTAACTAATGTGTCATAATAGGGATATAAATAGATCTAGACACTCATTCACATAAACTGTACTGAGCTATCACATATAGTTAGCCAAATCACATGAGTGGAGTGGAGACAAAATCATGCATGCACATGTATATTTCTCTCCAAGCCTCGTGCATGTGATAGGCTCATTCTTGGTGATAAAACTGAGGTTGTCATGCATGACTCTACTCCACTAGTCTAATTGAAGTGTAATTGAGTCAAGATCAACTAGTCTAACCAAGGTGTAACAAGACTAAAGAGGATGTAACACCCTATTTTAGTGGGTAATATTATCATCTATGATTGACACCCTCAACATTAGACTAGAAAAATTAGGAAAAAGTGTGCAGTATCTCTAACACATTGATGAAGTGGATTTGTCTAAAATATTCTAGAGTATGAAAAGTTACTTCCTTATCATATACTATATGATGCAGGAGCATCACCAATATCAAGCGAGCCAGCACGGAAGCCAAAGACAGTTGGACAAGCGCCAACACAAATTTTTAAATCACCTTGAAACTGATGCGCCATCTTAAATGAAGTCATTAAGAAGGAGAACACTTGTATAATGTAAATGGACCTTGAACAATTTGCTCTCGTCCTTAGTAGGTAGAAGGCATTTAAAGTAGTTAATGTAAGGTAGATAGAATTCAACTCTAGATTAGACAGTTTTAGAGCGCAACAGGGAAATGGGATATACACACCCTCATTGTGTATTGTAATAGGAGGATGGAATATTGAAGAGCATAGAGAAGCAACGAGTTGTGTAAGAACACCCATGTACAGATATTTGAATTAATATAAAAGTTTGATTCAAATTCATGGTTTTGTGTTTTCTCTGTGTATTGATGCTAAATGATATCCTCATGAATGTTTGCTTCTTGTTATACATTTGCTTTATATGCTGTGTATATGATTTCATGTTTTGAGTCTGAAATATGAGGGGAAAGGATAATGGAATGAGTTTCAATTGTTTCTCTATCTGAGTAAGAATTCTTGCAAGGAGTGTAGTTGAAGTGTCTGCAAGGAGTGCGTTGACAAAGGGCTCAGATAGTTTAACTTTTGTTCTCATTCACCCACAAGTGCAGTTGGGCTCAGGAGCCGTGCAAGGAGTGCATAGGCCAAGTGAAGTCTCAAGGTTGTGAACCTGAGAGAAGAATCCAAGGACTGCTGTTGTAGGTGTGCACAGGGTCGAAAGGATTTCATCGCTTGGAAGTGTCTGAAGGTTTCCACAAGGAGTGCGCGCAAGATTCTTTTCTAAGACTCGAAGTATAAAGAAGTTCAGGAAGGATAAGCCCTTCGAAACTGTTGAAGAACAGTGCAAGGGAAGTTTTGACTGGGAGAACTAAGAAGGTGTCATAAGTTTGTGCCGCAGGTGGAGAGTTTGTGGAGGAATACTTGGTCATTTGCAGAAACCATCAGGAGGGACAGGACCGTAGATCCGAGCCACAGGGGCCATCGAATTTACTCGTGAATTCCCATATCGGGGTTTCATGAGTTGAAGTCCCATAACATTTCCATGATAATCGCGATATTCTGATAAGCGATATCCCGACAGCTAAGTGGAGTTGTGTGGGCCACAGAGAGTTAGTCAGTGGACAGGTGGCACGCTATTTCAGGGTTTTGCGGCGAGAAGTCCCGAAACAATGGCATCAGGATTCGCGATATTGCGAAGCCCAAAACATCGATGAGGTGAAGGTGTTGAAAGATCAAACCCGCGAGTATATCAGAGTTTCGACATATCGAGATTCGGGAGTCAGGGAATCAAGTTGCTCGACATCACGATCGCCAAAATCGCGATAGGGAAAACCCCGATAGGAAAAGGTCAGCGTCGACTGGTTGTCGGGTTTCGAGAATTCAAGAGACCAATGCTCGACCATTGGATTAACAAAGTCGCAAATTATGATCTCCTACGTGCAAAAAGGAGATCCTACAAGGATTTTTGTGGGTGTAGATTTCCTGATAGGGAGATAGAAAAACCATTTAGAGTTCTTCAGGCCAGTAAGAAGGAAAGATCCTGTGTTGACGTGAACCTTCCGACCTACGGGTAGAGGGCATCGACATCAGTTTGGTATCAGAGAGCAGAAAGATTCTTTGCTTTTTGTAGCAGAGAAGAAAGAGAATTCACCATGCCACGAAGGAGAAGAGATAGACAATCACCTGATCCATAGGATAGGGAAATGCCAAGAAGAAGAGGCAGGCAGATGACTGATCCAGTAATGGAGAGAGAGATGTGTGATCTATGATCTAGACTCGAATGAATGGAGACAACACAAAGGCGTACAGTCAGTGTTGGGGATCTTAGTGATTCTGAAAGTGAGATTGAGGTTGAACATGAAGAAGAAGTTGCAGTTGAAGATGCATCAAATGAGCATTTGATCAAAGCTATTGCAAGGATGGGTGCAAGAGCGAAGATGGACATTCCAGTTTATGAGCAAAACCTAGATGCAGAGGAGCTTCTAGACTGGATTAGAGCTCTAGACACGTATTTTGACTATGAAGATGTCGAAGAGGACAAGAAAGTCAAGCATGTTGTCACTAGATTGAAAGGACATGCAACATTGTGGTGGGATGAACTACAAGCTGACAGGCGCAGCAAAGGCAAGCAAAAAATCAAAATTTGGGACAGAATGATCACGAAGATGAAGGAAAAATTCATCCCCAGAGATTATCAAATTACTCTGTTCAGGAGGATGTAGAACCTGAGACAGAAGCTGATGACAGTGAAAGAATACACTGAGGAATTCTACAAGATGAATATCAGGGTAGGTCATTGGGAGAGCGATGATGAAAAAGTAGCCAGATACCTGAATGGCATGAGATACAATATTTAGGATGAGATGAGTATGGTAACCATCCAAATGGTTGAAGATGCTTATCATATGGATCTGAAATATGAACAGAATCTGAGCCGAAAGCAGAGTCAAAGAGGCCAAGGCAGAAGTCATCCCAGAGGAAAATCAGTTTCCCATGAAAAATATCATAAGCCCAAGGAGGACTGGAAGAAACCTTAGACTCAAACTGAGAGAGGTGGAACCTCACAGTGAGGGAAATATGCTAAGTAGAGAGGACAACATACTGAGTAGAGAGAATATTATGCTGACAATAACACTTTTCCTCGTACTAGAGGTAGAGGGAGAGGAAGAGGTGGAGTAATAACATGCTTCACATGTGGGAAGAATGGGCACAACTCTTACGAGTGTCTAGATAAGAAGAAAGAAGGAGGATAAGCTCACATCACTGAGGCATAGAGGCGAGATGTTGAGGAAGAAGACGCTAAAGGCAGAAGATCGTTGATGATGCGAAAAGTCCTTTTAACACCAGAGAAAGAGGTGGAAAGTCTAGTCCAAAGGACTAGACTTTTCAGGACTGCTTGCAAGACCAAGGATAGGGTATGCAAGGTCATTGTAGATAGTGGTAGCATGGATAATCTCGTTTCTACAAAGATTGTAGAGAAGATGGAGCTGGAGACGATTGATCATCCAAGCCCATATAGAGTTTCGTGGATACAAAAAGGACATCAGGTAACTGTCACTAAACAATGTTTAGTTGAATTTAAGATAGGAGGATATAATGATTAGATACTATGTGATGTCATTCCTATGGATGTTTTTCATCTATTGTTGGGTAGACCATGGCAATATGACAGGAATGTGATTCATGATGGGAGAATGAACACATACACCCTAGAGAAGAATGGGAGGACTCACATGTTGCTTCCAATTAAGGATAAGGAAGTGAAGCATGAAGTAAGCAACACAATACTTCTCATGAGTGGGAAGGAACTCCTTACAAAGGTCAAGAAAAAGGAGTATCCACAATTCTTTGTGGTCAGGAAACCGATAATTGTTCTGACTAGCAAAAGAGTGGATGATTTTCCAGAAGAAGTTCAGGAACTGCTGGAAGAGTTTGCTGACATAGTAGTGGACGAACTACCTCGTTTGTTTCCACCAATCAGAAGTGTGAGTCATCATATTGATCTCATACTAGGAGCCATTTTACCAAACAAATCCGCGTACAGATTGACACCACGAGAGAATGAAGAGGTTAAGAGTCAAGTCTAGGAGTTATTGGACAAAGGTTTGGTCAGGGAAAGCTTGAGTCTGTGTGTTGTTCCAACAGTACTCAGTCCAAAGAAAGACAGAGGCTGGAGGATGTGTACCGACTCGAGGGTGATCAACAAGATAACCATCAGGTACAGATTTCCATTGACAAGGATGGATGATCTGATGGACTGCTTGAGTGGAGAAAAGTATTTTTCAAAGATTGATTTGAAAAGCGGTTATCATCAAATACGCATGAGAGAAGGTGATGAATGGAAGACAACATTCAAAACCAATGAAGGATTGTATGAATGGATTGTTATGTCGTTTGGATTAACAAATGCATCGAGTACCTTCATGAGGTTGATGAACAAAGTCCTAAAGGAGTTCATCAGAAAATTTGTCATTTTGTATTTGGATGACATACTAGTTTTCAGTAGAATAGCGGCTGAGCATCTGAAGCATTTGGCTACAGTGATCAAGAATTGACCATCACTAAAGAATATTTTTGAGGTGAGAAGTTTTCACAGATTGGCTAGTTTCTACCAAAAATTCATCATGAATTTCAGTGGAATTAGTGTAGGGATGATGGATACAATGAATAAAAGAAACAAGTCTTTTCACTAGATAGAAGAGGCTGAGAAGATTTTTAATCTGTTGAAGAGGAAGATTACGGAACAACCAGTTTTGGTGTTGCCGGATTTTCGAAAAACATTTCAGGTGAAATGCGATGCAAGTGGGTTTGCAATAGGGGCAGTCTTGAGTCAAGAAGATAGGCCGATAGCATACTTCAGTGAGAAGTTGAATGAGGTGAAAGTGAAATACTCCACTTATGATAATGTGTTTTATGCTATCATATCGGCACTGAAGAAATGGAGGCATTACTTGATCCCGAAGGAGTTTGTTTTATATAGTGACAATCATGCATTGTAGTTTGTGACTCAACAGGAAAAGTTGAATCAGAGACATGTTAAATGGGTTGAGTACATGTAGAATTTCACTTTTGTGATTAAACATATTTCTGGTACTGCTAATAAAGTTGTTGATGCTTTGAGCAGGAAGTGTTTGTTGTTGCAGGAGTTCAAAGTCAAAACATTAGGTTTTGATGATATTAGGGGCATGTGTGCAGATGATCCAGATTTGAAAGAAGCATATGAAGTAGCTGAGAATCCAGTTCTCGGAGATAAAAGCCAATGGGTAGAATATATGATCCAGGAAGGGCTATTGTTCAAGGGTAATCAACTGTGTATTCCGAAATGCTCCAAGAGGGAGAATTTGCTGAAGGAGAAACACAGTGGAGGAT
>ML854957.1:0-14785 GCA_009831015.1 Picea engelmannii | reverse complement strand
AATAAACTTTACAGGACCTTGCTTCATGTGTTAAAATACGCAAAATAAACTTATGTGTTAAACTCATGTATCTTCTTGTAGATGCTTATGTGTGAGGATATGTCCTTTTAAATGGTTAAATATGTACTTTCAATAAATACACAGCAACATAACTTGCAGGAAATAAACCATCAAACTCAGAACAATCACAACATGATAAAGGAGTTCACCCCCCTCCGGGCTACATCTCCTTGAGCCTCCATCAATGGACTTGGCTCTCTAGGATTAATTAGTCAAAATTTCTTTTACAATATGCTGCTCAACTCCAATGGAAAAACAGAATGTACCATTGAGATCAGAACACATAAAAACCCCAAAAATGACTAATAAAACTCTGAAAACGGATCATGGCTCATCCGGGCATGACCTCTTCTACATGTGACCATAAGCTTCACTGAGCTTCTCTTTGGAAAAAACACCTGTAAAAGTCCTCAAAAGCCTCTGAAACCTGTCCCAATGTGTTTAGAGCATATCAATTAGCCAAAAATGATTATTCAATCACAGAAAACAAACATAGGCTCACCAAACCATGTCCTCGATCAATGAGGGCTTCAAGCTCCCTAGAGCTTGCTGAAACTTCAATGGTGAAAAAATTGCAGAAGAAGTCTTCAAATGGCCATGAAAATGGCACCAATGGATCCAGCACATCCAAAAACCCCTAGCTGGGCTTTTACGGCACCTCAATCGGCCAAAAGATGAAGAAGTTAGGCCTCCTCCATTTTCCTCCTTCAAGCTTTCTGAAACTGGTTCGCCAAAACGCACCTCTATGTGCATGAACCCAGAACACGCTCCAAAATGCGCGTTAAAACCTAGCCCCACACATAACCAAAAACTGATCCAAACTGTAGGACGGTTAGGGCGCGCTCAACCCCTAACCGCCTAGCTCTCGGTCACCAGAGTCACCATATGACCACGCGCTCAAAAAAAGGTGGTTAGAACCGTTGCAACCACGCGCCAACCATTATGGGCATACAAAAAATGTTACAGTCACATACAATGGTTGTGTAACCGCAGGCTAAAGCTCCACAAAACTCCTGCGCTCCGTGTATAGAACGGACGTATGGTGTACAATACAACCATGGATTAAGTGTTATAAACCCGCGCCCCCATAACTGTCAGGCCACAATGTATAGCGCGGTCATATTACAATGCAAACGACCACGGGCCGGGGCCAAGCCCCGGCCTGACCTCCCGCCAATTTCAAATGTAAATGAACTTAAATATAATATTACCCACATACATGACAAGAAACAAACGACGGTGTATTGGTTAGCGGAGGTTGGTGAAGACTTGGGTAGAGATGGAGGTCACCGGTTCGAATCCGGTCCGAGCCATAACAAATTTTACACATAACCCATTTAACCAAACAATGAGTTACACGTGGTGCCCTCGGATTGGGCCACGTGTCCTCACACTATTGGCCACCAAAGGACACATGTCAGCTCCTGATTCGACCACTGTCAACCAACCAGATGTTTCCACGTCATCACTTGCCGTACTGCCTCATCAACCTTGCCACGTCATCGCCACGTATGCTGCTGACGTCATTCAACACGTAGGCTACTGACGTCATCCCGTGCCATGTGTCACCCTTTCAATGGTGACACGTGTCACCTCGGGATAGGTCCAGCCGTATGCTGAAAAGTCCAAAACTGCCTGCCACGTGTCACTATACAGACCTACCACGTGTCGTTGTACGGAACTGCCACGTCAGCCTGTACGGACTACCCAGTCAGCATCCATTTTTTTTCTTGTTTGACGATCCAGACAGATCACGATATCTCTCACTCCCGACGTCCGTTTGAGACGAAACGAGTTACGTTGGGTTCGTGACGACGAGGCCTACACTCACATTTGTTTTGAGGCAATTATGAGAATGTTTCTTTTTGGGCTAAAGTTTGACCCCTGGTCCAGATTTTGATCAGACGGTGATGTCTGCTAACACTTCTGGGTCTTCTTTTCTCATTAGGAGACCTATGACTTCCTGATTTGCTTGAGCCACTCTCCTTATCCAATTTATTTTCTATTCTATTCAAGCTCTGCATTAACTTCATGTTGAATTCCTCCTACTTCTCCTTGGCTCTCATAATCCTTTCATTATCTATTTATGGCTTTGGACATCCTTCTATAAATTTTTAATGGTCTCTACCATATTCATGTTTTCATCGCTTCCTTCTCCATGTCCATTGGAGTTTGTTCCTTCAATGCCCAAATGGACATCCATCCCTCTGATCTCATATTATTGGCTGTAAGTCCCATGTGCATATTCCATTCCTATGGACTTTATGTTGATCTTGATCTGATTTAGTTGTTGTTAACTCTGCAAAATGTACATCAGACAAAACTTTGTCAGGTTAATTGACTCAACAATTTCATGAAAAAATATGAACTATTCCGGTTCAATAATATATCAAAATTATTTCTTATGATTTCCTGAAAAATTGAATGCCTGGATCAATTTTATGGGTGAATATTTATATTCTACTGTCCAACACCTTTCCAACGCCTTCTCCCATGCTCAATTCCGAGTCTTGAGAAAAGCGTTATGGTTATTTGAAAATTGCCCATTAATTTTTCTGCTCACACTTCAACTTGGCACAACTCTGTCCTATAATTATGCATTTTTGAACCTACTCCATTGGGTTTTTCATAGGATATCAATTGGGTTTCTTCGTATACATATTTTGGATAGTCTGTCCAAGCTTCTCCTCTTTCTGGGTTTTGGGCTGCTAGTTACAACTTGCTGAAGTTCTAGGCCAATTCGTGTTTTTGGTTTGGAATGCTACAGGTACCTTATTTGCCATATTAAACATTTTTAACATGCCCATAAATTTAATTCAGATTTAGGACTGTCTTATATGGTTCAATATATTTCCATTTACTGCTCATGCACCTCAATATGATTTCAGAGCAGAAGGTTATGGCTCTTCGAAGTTAGTTGGGTCTTAAAATTTACCCTCCACTGTTTGTGCTGTAACTTTCTCATAAACACTCAGTTTGACGAACGATTTACACCATTAGAAAGATCTATTCGGGCTCTTTTATTTGAGCTGCAAAGATAGAGTGTAGTGAACCTTGTTACATTCTATTCTCATGGTTTTTGGGTAGCTAAAAACGTTGTTAAGGGCCTCAAAAACGTGCTGCAAAAAGATGACGTTCAAACAGTATAAAATGACGTGGAAATTCAATGGTTTTCTATTGTTGTTCACCATCAAAACAACTTTGTGCGCACAATTTTCAACCTGTACACCCATATTTAGCATGCGCAACAACACCATAAGGTAAATCATGCTCTGTGCACCTATAACCACTGTGCATCATTTCTCTGTCACACTAATAACTGACGTGCACTACATTTGTATCATGCACCAATATCCACCACGCAAAATTTTGGTTCTTGCACTATTACCTGTTGCGCACAATTTTTGTATCACGCGCTGATATTCCACCTGCATTTCACTCTATGCACTACAACATGCCAAATTTTAGTACGCTCCCACTACGCACCACTACTCTGTGCACACCATTAATTAAACTGTCGCGCGACAACATAAACCCACATTGCGCACGCACCAACAAAATTCCTCTGTGTTCTGCCAATACCACGCACACCATGCATGCCATTATTATGTGTGTGCACACCATGCGCACCTTGTTATGATTATGCACACCGCACGCTAGTAGTGCGTATGTGTCACTCAATCCACACCGCGTAATGCTAAATTTAGTGCACGCACCCGCATGCCAATATTTTTCCGCACAACGCCAAATTTTGGCACACGCAACCGCACAACAATATTTTACTGTGCAACGCCCAATTTTAGAGTGCACCCGCACACCCATATTTTTTCTTGCAGTGCCCAATTTTAGCGCGCGCACTCGCACACCAATATTTTTCCGCGCATCGCCAAATTTTAGTGCCCGCGCCCACGCGCCAATATTTTTCTACGTGACGCCAAGTTTTAGCACGTGCACCAACACACCAATATCTTTTGCACAGTGCCAAATTTTAGCGCGCACACCCGCACACCAATATTTTTCCACCTATAACAATATTTTCACTGCGCATCATGCATTTTTAGTGCGCCCACCTGCACACACTCTTTTTTATGCACATCAATTCATTGTGAATTCCGCTGCAGAAATTGGGGCTTTTTCCTAAGTTTTTACCCATTCCATGCAATTGCTTCTAATTTTTACCATGGATGCTCTACAACTTGAGATTTGGCCCCTTCAAAATCAATCCTCTGTAAAATTTGGCTTCAACTCAACTTGCTCATCCCATCCAGGCTCAGTGTTGAAAACTAAATCTCTGATACCATATTGTAACATCCCCAACCACTCAGGCCGGGTCATGCTACTCCAGAAAATGCTTTTATTCTCTGCTTAACATACTGTAACATACCTAGCATCCAACTGAGCTATGCCACATAAAATTTTCAAACTGCATGCAATTTAAACATATACACAAAGAACTCTTTCAGAACTTTATAAATAAAAAGTAAACAGACAAATACATTCTGTAAATGTGCAGATTCATACTGAAATAAAAGTAAACATATACATGTAACATATAAAAACAATACCCATAAATATAAAGACAATTATAACCACACATAGGATAAACCCATAAAAATAAACATGTAAATAATAATGCAACATGTAGTCTATCCAACAATTGTCACTTATATTGGTAAAAATGTCACCAACTGCGTGCAGAACTTCCATGAAACTCCCAAACTTAAACCACACTGCTCATCAATCTCAGTAGTGGGTCACCCCCGAGCTGGGACTAAACTCCACCCAGGTAAAGGGATTCCTAACCAAGATAATGGATCATAGACAACATGAAATACTCAGTCACAGGTGCCAACTCAAACTAACAACCTACATTCCCTCATTCCCCACATTCCTGTCCCACCCTAGGAAGTGTGCCCCTTATCTTCTCAACATTCCTTCGTCTGCCCCACTTCCTTTTCGGGCTTCAACAACAGGCCAGAAAAGAAGACTCGGAGTCCTGTAGTTGCAGTTTAGCACCTTCAGGAAATCAATTCCCAACAACTCTCTCACTCAGAGAGAAATTGGTCATGGGCCTGACAACGTGCCTCTCCAATATCCCACGAGCTTGAAAACTCGCTTCTTTAGTCGAACTCCCAAGATAACCAAGTACACAAACAGGTATGGATATAGATACAGGCTTAGGTACAGTGACACGATGGTACATAGGACAACTAACTCAGTGAGTGAATGATCATGGAATGATTGAATGTATGACTGAATGATGGAACGAATCCAAAAATGAACTAAGTCCAAACTATATGTATGCATGTTCCCAACTTGACACTTGTCATGGTGGGAGCTACTTTGGCCCACTTGTCCCCATCCTTAGAACTTAGGATAAAATAATTATCCATAATTTATACTTAAGAAATATTAATATAATATTCCTTTTTTTCTTAAGCTCTGTATCTTAGCCCCTTTTCCTTAACTTTTATCCCCCCCTTTCCCTAACTAGTGGAGTTTAGTCCCCCATACTCTTTTATCGTGGTCAGTCTGCACACAATGATGTATTTTATATTAATTATAAGACATATAAAAAAATAGGCGCACTGGCCTTTAACATCTAGGATCTCCATCCTAATCATCACATAACTGGCTCACCATCCTATAAAACAAAACATATACAAAAAGGCTCCCTAGCCTCAAAATCATGTGCACTTTAGTTGTTGCACGCGGTGTCCTGGAATGTGCACACTTCATCGTTTTACTGCACAGTACATGCACGCAGTATACCATGGAAGGTGCATACAAAAATGATGTCAAACAACTCACCAACTTACGTACATTTGTATTTACATCTACAATTGGGTTCGTCCTAGGGATATTACATTGAGTCTTGAAATTGATAAGATATTTGTACCTTGCTATAAAATTGAGAGATACCTAGAAAACTCTGGTGACTTAGAAGAGCTTAGAAACTTAGAAATTAAAGAAACAAAAGACAATAGAGAGATTCAGGATACCATACGTAGTCACACATGTAGCTCTTATAATCACCCACTGAAGTTGTAGAAAGTCAATATAGGGACCGTAGAGAATCCTAAGATAGCTTCTATAGGAGACTACTGGGATGAGAAAGCAATGAATGAAGTACATAATCTGTTGCGGGAATATGAGGACTTGTTTTCGAAAACATTCTCGGAACTAAAAGGAATAAAATGAGCCATGGGATAAATGAAAATAGAGTTGAAACCCGGATAAAGACCTGTGAAACATAGACCATACTACCTCAACCCTAGAATAAAAGAAAAGATTAAGAAAGAAGTGGACAAAATGCTTGTGGCACGACTTATTTTTCCTATTGAAGAAGCATAATGGATTATCCCCATAGTTATCTAGAGTAATAAAGGAACATAAGACATTCAGGTCTATGTGGATTACATGATTATGAATTCTGCATGTGTGCATGATTCGTTTAACACACATTTTAGTGACGAGGTATTAGATCAAGTTGCGAGAAAATAATCCTATTCATTTACAGATGGATTCTCAGGATATCATCAAGTCATAATCACAGAGGAAGACAATAATAAGACTACATTCATAACCGAATGGGGATCATTCACATATAATGTAATGCCCTTTGGTTTGAAGAATGCCCCTGCAGTTTTCTCTCGGATTGTGATAAATTTTTTTCTAGAATTCATCCACAAGTTTGTAGAAGTCTAATGGATGATTGGGAGATGTACAAACTATTAAAATATCATGTCGGGATACTACGGTTAATGTTTGATAGATGTCATGAAATGTAGATATATCTAAATCTAAGAAAGTGTATTTTTTGTGTACCTCATGGAAATCTGTTAGGCCATACTGTATGAAGAGAAGGAGTCCTGGTAGACCCAGCTAAAGATGCTGTCATTTTGAACATGCCGCCACCTACAAGTGCCAAATTGTTGCGCTCCACACTGGGAAATACATGATATTACCACAGATTCATTAGAAGATATGAAACCATTACAACACCCCTTGAGAAATTGCTGAAGAAGACTGAACTGTTCCAATGGACACCAGAGTGTGACAAGACATTCGACATTCTCAAAGAGAAACTAAGTAGTGCACCGATATTGATATTTCCAAATTGGGAAATTGAATTCCATGTACATGTGGATGCATCAGGGATCTCCCTAGGAGCCATTTTAGCGCAACCAGGGGAAGGGAATATGGACCACCCTATTTAATTTTCCAGCAGAAAACTATCGCAAGTTGAGTGAAACTACAAAACCACTGAAAGGGAAGGTTTGGCTATGATTTATGCATTAAAAATTTTTAGACACTACTTATTAGGCTCTCATTTCAAATTTTTCACTGACCATTCTGCATTGAGATACCTAGTCAATAAACAAATATGGGAAGGAAGAATTTGTAGATGGATATTGTTGTTTCAAGAATTTTCGTTTGAAGTAAATGTCAAACCAGGGAGATGCAATGTAGGCCCATATCACCTTTCCAGATTGGAGTCACGAGAAAGTGGCAGAGCGGTGGATGATCAACTCCTAGATGCATACCTGTTCCAGATTGAGGACATTCTTGAGTATATTGAAGACATTGTTGTCTTCCTAAGTATAGGGACCTTCCTAGAAACATATTCCGCAACCCATAAACGACATATGATGGTTTGTGCAACAGATTGTCAATTGATTGCTGGGAAACTTTAAAAATTGGGACTCAACAACATCCTGAGAAGATGTGTCTTAGACCATGAAAGGTAGGATATCCTGTGGGAATACCACAATAGTGTTGTGGGAGGACATGTTGGAGGTAAGTCCACTACATAGAAGGTACTTCAAGCTGGGTTATGGTGGGCCATTTTATTTAAAGATGAATTACCCCTTCATCTAGTCAAAGCACTTCAAGTGTTTGAGAAGTGGGATGTTGATTTTATTGGACCGATCAACCCCCTGACTAAGAACTCAAAGGCCAGATACATCATTACTGAAAATGATTACCTTATAATATGGGTTGAAGAAGAGGCAGTCCAAGACTGTTCTATAGATACAACTACTATATTTATCTTCAAGAATGTTATCACTTGGTTTGGATGTCTTAGAAGTCTAACCGATGATTAGGGTACTCATTTTATCAGCAGTACAATTGTAGCGTTAGAAACTGAATTTCTTATAAAACATCATAAGAGAGTCCCTTACCATCCACAAGATAATGGTACGATAGAGGCCTTCAACAAAATTCTGGAAAGAGGAATCACAAAAGTATGTTTCACAAATAGGGAAGACTAGGATGATAGAGTTCCAATAGTCTTGTGGGATTACATAACTACCACGAATAAGTTACATAGGTACACCCCATTTCAATTGGGATATGGAAAATAAGATGATGTACCCGTAGAATTTATTACCCCTAGTCTCTATATAGCAGAGGACACACACATGAAATATGATGAATTAGTTGCGAAGATGATTATAGACTTGCAAGAACTTGAGGACGCAAGATTTTTAGCGGATTTTCATTAGATAGTTGAGAAGGCAGGCAAAAATATTGGCATGATAGGAATATTGAGTCCAAGATATTTGCGCAAGGGGATAAGGTACTCCTATATGAAATCTGATATCAGAAACATTCAGGCAAGTTTCACATGCATTGGTTGGGTCCATTCATAGTTGCAAAAATCCAACACTCTAGTGCAATCAGACTCGCGCAACTAGATGGTATCCTTCAACCAGGATGGGTGAATGGTGCTCGCCTGAAACCCTACATTTCTCATGATTGAGCCAAGAAAGGTTTATCTAGTTCAAAGGATCATGTACAATAGTTAGATTTTCATTTCCTGCAATTTATTTAATTCAGTTAATAAACGTTGGAGTGTGCATTTAATGCACCACGACATTTATTTATTTTTAGTCTAAGTGTTTCTTTTGTGCAGAGCTGCTTACTCAGTCGCACAAGATTGGAAGAGCCACCATTACATTAAAATAAGTCATTTAATATGACGGGGACCCCCATTGTGGTCAGAGGGAGGGATAATTTGAGCTCGATCACAACCCATGCCACACGTACCAAGTCCAGTCATACACTTTATGAAAGCCACTGTAACCCATCAGAACTTTCCATTAAGCCATAAAGGCATGATACACACAAATTCCATCGATATCCCTGCCATGATTCTCATCCATTAAAAGGATAAGCACCTCATATTGATCACGTTCATGTCAGTCCGTTCATTAAAATCCAAGATCAGTTGTTAGATCCTACCTCGTTACCCATCCCATCAGACACCTAAGCCTAAAAAAATGTTTATGGCCTAATCATGAGTGTCTTTATGTGCACTTACAAAAATTCTCCAGTTATCCAGTTATAAGACCCCGTCATTCCACGAGAAAAAATCGCCATTTGTTGTTAACTAGATTTTGAATTTCCTGCAATTGCGCATACCCTGAGAGATTTTCGTTCTCCTATTACAAAGTCGAACCCAATTTACCCAACAAATCAACACTTCAGAGCTTCCATGCCGAGAGAAATAGGAGGCCAAATTTCATCTCCCAAAGAAGCAATCTCATATGAATCGTATGATCCTCGGATCGAGATCTTTAGGGATGTCAAAGGAAAGACAAAGCAAGTAAATCTCTTAGACCTTGATTTGGTAGACCGGGTGCTGTTAGGGATGATTTTAAGGATGGAAATTTGTTTTAAAATGTAGAAACCTTGGCGAATCTTACTAATCCTTCATATGCCAACTATAAATGTTTGGCGAATCTTACTAATCCTTCATATGCCAACTATAAATGTTTGGCGATATTTTTGTAAAAATATTCAAATTTATAAGGATTTTATACAGTTTTTATAAAATTTTGGTGATTTTTAAGGTAAAATAATTTTATCCTATAGAATTTGGGCGAATCATTTTTAAAATTGTGAATCTCATTTTTGGAAAAACCATGGAAAATTAGCCCATCAACAAAATTTAGCCCCTAAAATCATCCAAGGGTGCTCTTCCCATAGATGAACATTGACGTGTTCTGGGACTTGGCTCAAGATGAAATTGGAGGCATGCAATTTGTCCCCAAGCTTGAATTTATCAATCTATTCAACTCCACGATCATGAACCTCAGAGACTTACCGGTCCTCAGGACCAATGGCGAGGTTGCGCGCTGCACGAAATTCCTAATTAGCCGAGTACATGAAAAAGTCTATGGATTGACTGTAGGTATCCTATTCAAGTGGACGACATCCACCAGCTCACCGACTTATCTCTTGAGTGTGAGGATGTTTCCAAATGATTCCAAGGCCCAAGAAATAATGAGAAAAAGAAAGGCGAGGTTAGATTGTACGAGAAGTTCCACACTCAAAGAGGTGACCGAACAACAAAGATTGACCCAATTATTCAAGAAACAGTTTGAATGACCTGCTATATTATTGCAAGAAAGGTCATGCGGTCCTATTACAAAGGTGAATACATCCTAGATGCACTTTCTGTAGCTTATTTCTGTGAAAATGGAGATGTATTCCACTGGTGCAACTACCTGCTAGAGGAACTACTGGTAGCTTGTGAGAAAGCTCAGGAGAAAGTCAAAACCTTTACATATGGATACCTACTACTAGAATTTTCCATGTGGAAATGGAAGCCACACATGGGGATACAATTAGCGCTAGCGGAAAAAGGTCGTCTGGCCAAAATGTTCGAGCCTTGGCACTCAAGGTTGGATCACGAGAACCAAGAATTCAACAATGTCACTTTCTCAAAGTGGTACAATATATTGATTGATGCAAATCAATGATGGTGCATACCACAAGAGTTTTTGAACTCAAACACCCAGAATATCACCTTTGGATTGAACCGTCACAACACTCTTGTATGTCCGAGACACACGAAGCCAGAAGAATTCCACTCAATGTTGCTCCCATTCTACCTAGATGAGGAATCATTTGACAAAGAATTCATGTTGTGGACTGGCGTCAAGCGAAATCCACGCAAATCAGAAATGCACTACCTCTTACCTACATAGATCTTGAAGAAAAAGGGGTAGGAAGAATACATAGGGTCGAGTTCTGTCCAAGCATAGAAGAAACAAAAGGTCCAGATGCTAACAGATTCAGAAGACGAAGAGGATACAAAACCTATGGAATGAAATAAGAGGATGTTGCCTATGTTTCCGCAGCTTCACAATTAATCCTTTCTATCAGGTAAATATTTCAATGACATCCTCACCGCTGCTTTCATAGGAGATCCATTAGTTAAGAAACCTAGGATAGTGCTCTCCCCTGTGAATATTATGAACCCCCAGCCTATTTCCTCGACCGTACCTCATACTCAAGCAGTCCCTTGAGCGGATCAAATAGTGATTGACATCTAAGATGATCCCAAACTAGATACCACTACATCCACAACCATAATCACTGAGCAACCCCCATCAACCCCACAACCCCCATCAACCCCACAACCCCCATCACCACTTCAAGAAATGACCATTCCACCCTAAACCACTTCACATGAGCCCACGCAGCTATATCACCCCGACCTACTTGAGAATGTACCATAATGCATTACTCTGATCCCTGAAGTCTCGAGTCAGTTAGTTGTTCCATTTGTACCTATTTAAGAAACTTGGCCTTCAATGAAGAGTCAAATTGTTCCACTACCTCAATATCCAAGCACTCAACATTCTGTCTCGACAATTAATGTTGATATTGCCATCCACAGAAGCAGAACCCTAGAAACTGTGTTACAAAAAGAAGTAGAAGCACAAAAGGTTTAGAAGGAACCTAAAACTACATTAGGGAAGAGTAAAACATATTTTCAAGAGAAACTGGAACCAGTGTTCTAGAACCCACAGCTATGTGTGAAACTATTACAACTCTGCCTGGCCAAGACATAAGATTTTCCCCAATTTTCAGTAGAAATGAAGGCTATACTTTCACATGAGCTGCAAAGTCCATCCCCAGTGGAAGAAGAAGTGGAGACACCCTCTGCACAATTAATGGCCAATGGACTACCACTACAAGTTTGAGTACCCATGGATGCCACTCCTTCATCGGGCGAGCTCACAAAATTACCAACAACACATCTGGTAGGAATAGTCAGAGGCTCAATTGAACAACCGGAGAAGAGAATCCAGTATGATTAAAGAGAAGCATAATTTTGGAAACAGGAAGAAATTTTTTCACAAGCACAACTAACACAACAAGAAATATCCAATATCCAGGAAGAACTGAAGGTGGAGAAAGTCAAAGAAAAACTCTCAGACCTGGACGACGATCAAGAAGATAGTTCCTCAACTGCTAGAGTCCAGCACAATAAGAGAGTCTATGGAGAAGATCAATTTGATTCATGTCACTTGGTCAGAACTGGTAGAAATAAAATAGAGCCTCAAAGCACAACTGCGATATAGAAATAAAGAAGTTGAATTGCAACCTAAGAATCTTCGAGAGAAAATAGAGAAGATTGTCTTAGAAGGGAACAATGAAAGAGAAACCCTGCAAAAACGGATTTCCAAATGCACCAAGATCTTCATAGAGGTAAGCGATTGGATGGAATCATCTCAAGACACAACCACACATTGGAGGACTTGCGCACAAAGATCCAATCGCTCAACGTAGAAGCGACCAACACCCTGGATCCACTAGAACAACAGGAAACATTTGACAAAATCTAGCAAGTGGATAATGAGTTGAATGCATTATATGAAGCCCAAACATTTGCTAATAAATATATATGTGAGTTTCGACTTATAGTTCAGAAAAAATACCTGTAGATGCATCAAGTCGATGCCATTGCTGACTCTGAATGGAACTCCTTAGTTGCATCAAATCCAATGGAATGCATCATAGACTTCAATCAAAAATTTGTTTCTCAAGCTTCATTGCTTTCCAGTAAGTGGCATGATAAAGTGGATAACTTCCAAGAGGTCACGAAGAGATCCCTCAAACTCATACCTGAGTTGGGCCCTTCGTTTGAAGAAAATAAAGCAGAAACAACTGAATTCGAAAGAGAAAGAAAATCAGAACTAGAAGGAAAGAAAGAACAAAAATCCAACCCAGAGACCAAAAAAAGTTGAATACTTGACTCAGGGCGAGTCAAGGATTGCGGTCGGAGCCCGTTTGGACCTTAATTTTGTTGAATAGAAGTTGTGCAAAACACATTGCAGCTTCATTTTGGAGAATGGAAGTTGTGCAAGCTACTAAGGAATTGGACAATGCACGAAAGAAAGAAACAAAAAATGGTTAAAGGGAGAGGGAAACATTAGATTTGAGAGAAGAAGTTGCAACAAGATCAAGAAAGGAAATAACTCTCGAGTTCTTAACATGCAATATCAGATTATATATAGGAGACCGATGTGATTGTAATAGGCTAATGAATAATGATAGCCTAATAATGAAAGGGTAATGAAAGGGCTGTAATGCCATTGTTTTAGTATGTTAGTCCAGAGATATTACTATTATTTTTGTGGAACAATGATGTTGTGATGAGAGTCACTGATGTAATGGACCAATACTATAACATAGCAGAATATGGAGATCTGGGTGAGAACTAGACATAAAATGTATCATATTTTGGTATTATCAATATAAACAGAGGCCTAAATTTTGAATCTACATCTTGTGTATTCAGTCTTAATGCATGAATGGAATGTTTTTATTTATTATCTTTATGTCCGATGTACCTAAATGCTTCTTTATGAATGGAAACACAACTCAGTTTCATTATTTTCGCAGTTAGGAATTCTTCAGGATTGTTACAGGTTTAGTCTATTCTGTGCAAGATTACAGTGAGCCTTGACACCTTAGAGGTCTGTCCAAGTATTCTCCTTACCCTTCTCTCACTTTCATGTCTTGGTTGTGCTTCAGGTGAGACTTATTCCCTCCCAGGAAGATGAAAATTCCATCACTCTAGACTACTTAGGTACCTTTTTTTGGTAACCTAAGAAGGACCATGGTCTGACCACTTTTGCGCCAACAAGTCTTTGGTCATTGTTGGACACCAAGCTCACTAAATACACTGTATTCCACCCTCAAACTGATGGCCAAACAAAGGTAGTCAATTAAATGATTGTGCACATCCTTCACATGTATAACTCTAAGCATATGTGTACATGGGATGAGATTCTTCCCCATGTTCAACACAACTACAATAGGGCTCTCCATAACTCTTCCAACCATAGCCCCTTTCAGGTGGGGCTAGGATTCAAACCCTTGGGTCCCATTGATGTTGCACTACCTCTTGTAAAAACATAGAAAAATTCTTCCCATGTTTAGTCTGAGGCCGACAAAGCCACCAAATTCATTGAGCAGATCCAACACATCCACCAACAGGTCCATGGGATTTTGCAAATAACCAATTCTAAGTACAAGAAACACCATGATCAACATCGGGTACCACACAAATTTGAGGTGGGAGACAAGGTCTGGTTACATTTGTAGAAATAACGCCTTACAGGGCCCCATTGGAAGCTCCATCCACTTTTCTATGGGCCTTACACAATAACCAAGGCTGTGGGTGACAATGCTTTTGAGCTCAACACTTCCCCCTTCCTTGTCTTACACCTAGTGTTCAATGTGGACCTCCTCTGACCATATTTTCCACCATTATTGGACACCTCAGATATCACAGAACAATTGACACCAACATATCTCAACCCTGGCTACATGGAACATGCATACACTAATCAGATAGTGGACACATAGGTCAAGGTAACCCGCTAGCAGAGGATCCAACTTTGTCGGGTTGTAAAGG
>ML854954.1:0-16740 GCA_009831015.1 Picea engelmannii | reverse complement strand
CTATTGGGGCAATATCACCGTTCCCTCTTAAGATTTTTTTTTACTTTCTACCACATTCATTGTTTGTAGTTCCAATTCATTATTTGTCTACCACTTTTTTTACTTTTTGTATCAAATCATTAACACAAAAAGACAAGTTAAGGAGGAGTCACCATTGAGAGATGGGTAAGTAAGATCTATCCACACAATGTTCACAAAAAAAAATTATGTTTAAAATGATACCATATATGAAAATTTTAAATTAGTTTTAATTTATTTTGAATAAATATAGATAGAATTTAATAACCGTGTATAATTTTGAAAATATATTAATATAATAATAATAATAATTTTATAGATATTAGATAAATAATAATTCAAAATCATAAGTTAAATAATAATAATAGTTATATAAAAATAATATGATTGATTGATAATATAAAAAATAATTCATAATGATTCTCTCACACACACGCATCTTTGTGTGTGAACACATAATTGGATTGTCATATGAGTGTAGAGGAATCCATCGATGAGGAGTTAGGGTTTGACTGCTATGGATCTAGATCCGGTTGATTACTTTCCATATTCATTTGAAAGAGAGAGGATCTAGTATAGTCCTAACATTGGAGGTATTGAAGTGGTTAAAGGTCAGTGGGAGGCTACTTACCAACCTTTCGGGATTTTTTTTTTAAGATTGTAAAACTTTAGAACACAATGAAAAAGTGGGTAAGGATTCCGTTGTAGGTAGGGGGTCAGCTCCTGTCAGAATTGGATTGGATACAAAGCCGGTTTCGTACATACCGGGATTAGAAGGATTGGTGAACATGATCCGTAAACGATGGGCCTGTGGCTTGTTCGTTTTGTCAACATGGATCCTTTGTGAAACTAGTTTTAATTCTTTGTGCAAGGGTTTAGTTCTCAGTTGCAAGCCTTAATTGTATATTTCATAAACAAAATGACAAATATTCTAGGACTAGAACACTCCAGGAAATCTTCAACCCTTTGTAATTTTTCAACAATCACCAAACTTGTAGAACCTTTGCTCTCTTCAATATATTGTAAATATTTAGGAAAATACATCAAATATAGGAAACCCAAGCATTGTTGTGAACATAATGGACATTTTTTGAGTTAGAAATAGAGGTTATATATAAGAGATACAAGGGCTCCAATGATAAGAAATTAGTAAACCCAAATCTAGCTAAATCACAACACCCTAGTTAACAAAATCATTAATCCTTTGCATTTTGATTCAATGTAGTCTACAATCAGTGGTACACAAGGTTTGGGGGTCAATAAAATGGTTTCTTAGGATGAAAGGACATTTTCCACCAATAAACTTAGGAGATCACTCACATGTAGAAAAGAAATGCCCAACCCCCCCAAAAATTGTATTCCTGCTTTCTATGATAGAAATGAAATGGAGAGCTGTCTAAAATTTGAACAATTATTAATATAATAGAATGCAGGTGCTCAAATAAAGTTGATTAACTTGAGTGTTAGTTTTGTTTCTTCTACTCCATGAGAGGATCCTCTTAGTGTGTGGGAAAACAAAAGGTAGGAGGAGAAGCAATTGTTGGCGCAAAATTGAGACTATGGTTCTCTAAGGTTTGCAACAAAAGGCACAAATGTAGTCTATATACGTTGGCATATTCATCCTTCTGCAAGGGAAATATGTCTCACCTGAGGCGTAGCTGAGACTTGGATGATGAAGTGAGTTAGAGAGAACAAAACATCAGATTTACCTTACCTTAGTTAGATACATGCAACATAACCTAAAGTTATCCATAAAAAATGATCAAATACTTAAACAAACAATAAAGAAACAATTGCACGACAGAACCATAGATTCATACACATCACATCAGATCATTACAACAAGAAATTTTAGGGCCCAAACACATATTTATATTATCATTTCCATAATTCCAAAATCATTATACATCATAGACCTTCAATACAATCTTTCGTGCAACAAGACACGATTCCACATAAATCATTACAGACTCAAGATCGTGTTGTGAAAGAAACAAGACTATCAACAAAGTTCATTACAGTAGCAGGAATAACAATAAAATTCCCATCAAGACCCATTACAATATCCTATCATGACTGACACAATCCCAAACCTTTTCCCGTTACATAGGTCCATATTTATATATTTCCCTTGACCGTTTCTTGGATTCTTTAATCTGCTACTTTTCCCGCTTTTCCCTGTTGGTGCTTGATGCTCTTGTCCTTTTTCAATGTTCGTCCATCTGGCGCATGATGATTTTGGCTATCTCCACTGGTATTATACTTTCAGTTAGCTCGTTGTTATTCTAACTTTTTTTCACTGCTTCTTTATCTTCCATTTGGCATCTGTCGCTTTCCCCAAAACTTCGACATGTCAAAAAATGGAGGGCCTAATAGGCCTCGACCACAACCGTCGACTCACCCTAATTCAAAACTCCGCTTCCTTACTAGGGATTCCTTCAAATGAAGGGCCCAATTCTTGGATGATCTACACTGCTTGCTGGCGGAAGATGTCATACTTCTCCACCCCGTCCTACCACTTCCGCACCAAAATGGAAGCTCCTACAACGAATTTTTGTGCATCTACAACATAGGGATCCACGATCTTAGTGGATAGAAGTGTCTCCCACTCACCCTATGTAGTCGAATATAATTTCTACATCTTGACATAGGTATCCTGAAAAACAAGACTGGAATCCCTGAGTTCTTTCTTTGCAGCTTGAGTGGCCTTGTAAATTCCGTCGAGCTGCTCATTGAATTCTTCGATCTCCGTGAACGTTTCCTATTGTGTAATGGGGTAAATGATCACTTGAGCCTCCTTGTTCATCTGTTGAATTTGAAGCTGAATATATTATATGGGATTATTCCTCTTTTCTAATACACTGACCCAATAATTGACCATGTCAAACAACTGACTGCACTCATTAGCTCGACGATGAAGGGATGAGAAAACCATGTCTCCTTTAACAATAACCTGAGTGACATTCTCAAGCATGGCCTTAGGCTGATCCTACTCTTTCTAGAGTGTATTATTGCTAATATTGTAGAGTGTCTGTTCTCCCTATTAATTGTGACCATGCCTCTACTAGAAGCTCAACCCGCTGCATTGGTGCAACTGGGGTAACATCCTCAGGAAGCTCGGGATCAACATGTCTAAGTGTGGGCCAGACCTAAACAAACTTGTCAGAAACAATTGTGAAAAGAGACTCGACCAACATGCACAATCCGTGCTCATGATTCTGGGATGATGACACTGCAACTATGTCCTGGCGCAATTATTGTGTTTGTTGGGTGAGATCTTCATTCATTTGCTTGAGCGAAGTGATCTGCTGCACAATTTGATTTGTGGAGGTCCAAATAATATGCAAGATTTGTGGTGTAGACCAGACGACAATCTCTCCACTGGTGAGAAATGGATCTATGGGAAACCTTGAGGCAAGTAGTTGGCTACTGATGATGAATTGTTCAAACATATTGGGGATTCCAACACCATCAAGTCTAGGAGAAGTAGTGTGGAGACTATAAGCAATCATGTCTTGGACCTCTTGAGGAAGTGTCCCAATCATATATGTGTTCTCTAGGAATAATTATAGTATATCGTTGCATTGTTGTGGATACTGCATCATAGGCTCAATATGTTATTTCATGGAGATTGCACTGTGATAAGAATGAATGTCCTCCCGAGCATCCATAAAGTCATTAGGAGGATCCTGACTCAATTGGTCTGGCACTTTAGTGGATTTCTCATCCCCTGGAGATAGTAGAGTTTCAATATGGGTGTCAAGTGATACATGAACCTCCAGAACTTGGGGAAAGGGGAAAAAAATGGGGATGGTGGTGACTGTGGTCATAGCAAAGGGGATGCTATACTTTGGCGTAGTGGTGTAAATATGGTATTGTGTAGGGGACAATGGAGTAGTGGATGGGGTTTTCATGACTGAACTATGCGGTTGACACATGTCCTCGTTGTGGATGGGAGTGGGCTGGGTTATGACGAGGGGATCATACATAATAGTGATAATGGGGATTGAGGATGGGATGGGGATGGTAGTGTAGGTTTGAGTTGGAATGGAAGAAATAGGAATGGCCTCGGTGATGATGGTGTCAATAGTGGATGCATACTGAGAGCCAGTGCATGGTTTCTTAATAGGAAAAGAAGCGGTAATGGATTTGCGTAGCTTCTTACCAGATATTGTGTCATCATCTGGGATTGAAGGGAACAAGAGTGGAATTGAACTGGGTAATTCCTCCTCTTTTCCTTCTTCCTCTTCTTCCTCGTAGCCTAGGGGTGTCCACTCTCTCTTTGACGGGTTCATACTTGGGCCTACACCATTTGTCTATGCAAGAGCTGGTCATTGCGAAATGGAAAGAATCATGTATGAGACCCTCGATTTATTCTTTTTTCTTGTGGCTCCCGACCATGCAGTGAGTTATTTGTCTTGTCCTTGTCAAGGTAAAACGGTAAGGGGGTGATGTAAAATAGTGACGAAGCAACACCTAGACACAACAAATATGTACTATCCTAATTAATGTGGAACCAGATGTTGTGAGTATGCCGGTTTAGTAGTTCCCGTGGAATCCTTGTTCTTCAAATAACTATGATGAGGTCATTGTGCCACTACAAAAAGGCATCTTTGTGTTCTCTGTCATGAGTGCTGGTGGTGTGTGTGTGTCAGGGGTTGAATAGTTTGGAAATCCTGGTGCCAGAGGTGGATGATAGTGTACACCCTTCTAATGCCTTCCATTTCCACGTTGCAAAAATGACCTTTAGATAGTCATACATGAATTAAGTAGCCCTCTCATGCACATTGACACATGCTTGCAACATTTATGTGAGAAGGTACTTACACCGATTTAGTGGTTCTCCTTCCCTGCAGAACTCGACCATTGAGATAACATCGAGCATGAATTCTCCCCGGGAGTAGTTCTTCATGACCTTACCGGAAATTAAATAGCAGGCACAATGGATCTTATCATTATTGATTGGCTCAATAATGGTTCCATATTTTTCGTAGAGGATGATTTCTCCCTTCTTGCGATCATGCTTCCCTAAACCCTGGAAGAATTGCGTTATGTCATGCCCCTCCATAGATAAACCAATCAACTTGTGAATATTGGTGCAACACCCCTACCTCAGCAGGTTATGCACGACCTCCCGGTCTAAGGATCATTCTTAATCTCCCCTTTGAGCCTGATTGAATCCTTGATTCCCCTTCGGAATCTTCAACACACAAGTGTTTCCACAGGTCCTTCTTATGAGTTATGCCTACGCAAAATGGCACTAGACATGAACTCTTACCCACTTGGCCGACTGATGTGACCTTGGCCTTCACCCGAAAGGTATTTTGGGTTTCGCAACTTCGTGATCCCTGATGTGAGGTCCTCTGACTCCTTCAATTTCCGAAACCCCGAAAAGGGGTAATGGATCTTTGACTCCCCCTTAAAGTTTTCTATTGTGATCTTAAACTACGACCAGGGGCCCAATGTTTCGGCACCTCAAAACTTTGTGTATCGATGAATTTCAATGCAAAAACTCCCTTCGTCGACAACCGAAATCACGATAAATCCTGCCACAAATCGATGACTCTGAGCTTCCCGCGATCTGATGGTATTGTTTCTATAGGGACTTCGTGAATCGGGAGTTTGAAACTCTCGACTCCAAGTCACAACTTCTTCCATGACTCAAATTCTGAAATGATGAAATTCAAGCACGAGATCAATGACTCTCATTGATCCGGATCCAACGATCACTACTCCTTCTGAGCTTATGAGTGTTGAAAGACACTCAACCTTAACCCTCCCGCCGGACTACAAGATCCAATGGTCCATAGAACTTCGACGATTCTCCCTCTGAGAATTTCAACCGTTCGTTTAGACTTCTCAAAGACTCTTGCCCAATTACTTTGGCATCTTTCCTCCTGAGCTTGTTTCTCTACGAGTTAATTTCAGACCTCATCCTTCCTTTAAATTCTCTCAAATATCTATCCTTCCTGAGCTTGACCTTTGCTATAGATTCAAGGAGTCAAAAGTGTTCTTGCACGCACTCCTTGCGACATTTGCAATAACCTCTGGTTATTTAAAATCTCCAACTCTGTGCACGTCCCTGCAACAACAATTCTTCAACCCTTCTCCTTGGTTGAAAAAGTCTAAGACTTCAACTGGCCTACACACTCCTTGCACGACTATTTTTCTATGATTTCACTTCTGTGGGTATAAGAACAAGGATATCTCTCCTTGTATTTCCTGAGATAAAACTTAGAACTCATCAACGCAATCTTTGCGGACTCTCACTGCACTCCATGCAAGATTTCCCAGGATGAGAAACAATTGAAACTTATACTTCTCCTCTCACAGACTTCATACATTCAACATGAAATCACGATCATACACACACATATAGCATTGAAACAAATGAATAACAAAGAGTATAATCAAATTGTAAGCATATCATTCAATAGATGCAAACAGTAACCACGACAACACCATGAATTGGAATCAAATAGTTCTTGTATTAATTCTAGTGATCTTGTACATGGATTCAATAGAAACAACTATTTGCTTATACGACCTTCTACAATCTCTGTTCTTATACTCTCTTATTCTCTTTCTCTACTTCTTACAATTACTATGAGAATAATTCTTCTCCTTACAATACAATACATGTGAGGGATCTTTCTAGAGTTTTCCCTCCTACAACTCTAGCTATCTAATCGAAATTAAAAGCTACCTACTTTACATTCATTACAATTAAATGCCTCCATATCCAATAGATGAGAGCAATGCTCAAGATCTATTTTACAATATTTAAAACATAAATGCAAATACATCCTTTTGGCTATAACATTAATGATCCGTCTTTTGAAATTCAAAATGCCCTCAAAATGTGTGTTGGTGCATCTCCAGATGTCCTTCTCTTTTGCACTTGCTTTGTTGGCTTGCCTACAATGCTCCTGCATCATACGCCCTTGGATGAAAAATTTATGAACTCCTGTTCATGATCTCCTGCACTGTCTGTCCATGTTTCTGGATATTTTCCTCACTTTCCCAACTGCCATCTTCCATTGGGTGTCCCTTCCACTTTATCAAATACTCAAAATATTTCTTCCTCTGGGTCTTCTTGCTAATCCTCTAGTCAATTATCCTTTCCATCTATGGTTTTTCAGCTACAGGTTGTTTTTTAACCCATTGAACTTCCTTCTGATCCTCTGATCCCTCTGGTCCATCGGCTCTATAAGGGTACAAATCTGCTATGTTGAATATGGGTGATATTCCAACTCCATCCGAAAATTCTATTTCATAAGCATTGGCCTAAAATTTCTTCAAAATCTTACACAACCCTATCTTCTTCATCTTCAACTTATTATACGTTCCCCTTGGGAATCTCTTTTTCCTCAGGTGTGCTAAAACTAAATCTCCCACTTCAAACTAAAGTTCTCTTCTGTGATGATCTTCTCTATGCTTGTATTCCTGGTTATAATTCTTTAACCACTCTTTGATCTTGCTGTGGAACTCTTACATCTCTACTGCAAAGTCTTCTTCTCCTACACTTCTGAACTCACTTTGTTCTAAGTCTCTCAACTCAGATACTCCTCTTGACTACATTACATACACTATATAAAAAAGGCTCTGTCCTGTGCTCCTATTAGGTGAGTCATTATATGCAAATTCCACTTGTGGCAGAATCTGATCCCACTGACTGTGATGTTCAACTACTAAACTCCTCAAAAAATCTACTAAAATTTGATTTACCACCTCAGTTTTTCCATCCGTCTGAGGGTGATATGCTGAGCTAAAAGATAAATCTATCCCTAGCTTCTTCCATAGTGTCCTCCAAAAATGACCAACAAATTTTGTATGCCTGTTCGAAACAATACTCTTGGGTAAGGCATGAAGTCTAACCACTTCTTTGAAAAACAGATTTGAAATGTGAGTCGCATCACTGGTTTTATGACATGGAATGAAATGTGCCATTTTAGAGAATCTGTCGACTAACAAAAATATGGAATCACAACCTCTCTGTGTCCTCGACAATCCTAACACAAAATCCATGCTTACCGCATCCCACAGCTTCTCTAGTACTGGCAATGGTTGATACAATCCTGTATTCTCTCTCTTCCCCTTTGCGTGTTGACAAATTCTGCATTTGTTGACAAAATTATTGACATCTGTCCTCATCCCTAGCCAATAATATAAACTGTTCAGCTACGCAAATGTTTTTTCATGGCCGAAATGTCCAACCAATCCCCACTATGTTTTTCCTTCAGAATATTCTCTCTCATAGAACTCTTCGGAATACACAACTGATTTCCTTTGAATAACAATCCATCCTGAACCATGTACTCGATCCATTGGTTTCTGTCTCTGAGAACTGGGTTCTCACATACTTCATAAGAATCCTTGAAATCTGAATCATCTCTATACATATCCTTAAGGCTATCAAAACTTAAGGTCTTCACACAAAACTTCTGCAAAATCAAACATTTCCTGCTCAATGCATCAACAAATTTGTTAGCAGTTCCAGAAATGTGCTTTATAACAAAAGTAAATTTCTGCATAAACTCAACCCATTTTGCATGTTTCTAGTTCAATTTATCCTTCCGAGTTATGAATTGTAAAGCATGGTTGTCGCTATACAAGACAAACTCTTTTAGAACCAAGTAATGCTTCCATTTCTTCAACGCCTGTATGATTGCATAAGATTCTTTATCATACATGGAATAGTTCTTCTTTGCATCGTTCAGTTTCTCATTGAAGTATGCAATCGACCTGTTGTCTTGACTCAATACTGCTCAAATCACAAATCCACTTATGTCACATCTGACTTGAAATGTTTTACTGAAGTCTAGCAAAACCAGAACTGGCTGTTCAATTGTCTTCTCCTTCAACAACTTGAAAATTTTCTCTGCTTCATCCGTCCAATGAAAATATTTATGTCTTTTCTTGACTATGTCCATCATTGGTGCATAAAGTCCACTAAAATTCTTGATTAATTTCCTATAAAAACTGGCTAATCCATGGAATCTTCTGACTTCAAAGATGTTCTTTGGTGACGACCAATCCCTGATTGATTTTAGCTTCTCAGGATCCATCTTCAACTCATTTGAAAAGATCACAAACCCCAAATAAATGAGTTCTTTCTTCATGAAAGACGACTTCTTCAAATTAATCAACAACTTCTCTTGCTGCAACCTCCTCATCACTAGAGTTAGGTGTCTCAAATGTTCTTCCTCAGTTTTACTAAAGATCAGTATATCATCAAGATACACAATTACAAACTTCCCAATGAAATATTTCAAGACTTCATTCATCAACCTCATGAAAGTACTTGGGGAATTTGTCAATCCAAACGGCATGACAAGCCATTCATACAACCCTTCATTTGTCTTGAATGTTGTCTTCCATTCATCACCTTCCCTCATTCTAATCTGATGATAACCGCTTTTCAAATAAAATTTTGAAAAAAACTTTGCTCCACTCAAGCAATCCATCAAGTCATCCATCCTGGGTAAAGGAAATCTATACCTGATGGTGATTTTATTTATCACCCTTGATTCGGTACACATCCTCCATCCACCATCCTTCTTCAGGCTTAACACTGTTGGTACAACGCATGGAGTCAAGCTTTCTCGAACCAATCCTTTGTCCATCAAATCCTGGACTTGCTTCTTAACCTCTTCATTCTCCTGTGACGTCAATCTGTACGCTGCTTTGTTTGGTAAAATCGCTCCTGGTATAAGGTCAATGCGATGACTTATAGTCCTGATGGGCGGCAATGAAAAAGGTAAATCATCCACCACTATATCAATGAAATTCTCCAGTAGTTCCTGAATTTCCTCTGGTAGATCATCTATTGAAGTACTAGTTAAGATAACTCTAGGTTTCCTTACCTCAACAAACTGCATATCTTCCTCTTTCTTGACTTCATCAAGAAGTTCCTTCCCACTCATGAGAAGTATAGTGCTTCTCATTTCTTCTTTCACCTTCTTATCTTCAATTGGTAGCAACATATGTGTCCTACCATTCTTCTCTAAGGTGTACATGTTCTTTCTCCCATCATGAAAAACATTTTTGTCATATTTCCATGGTCTACCCAACAAAAGATGTCAGACATCCATGGGAATAAAATCACATAAGATTTCATCTTTGTAACCCCCTATCTTAAATTCAACAAAACATTGTTTAGTGACTGTTACCTGATGTCCCTTTTGTAACCACGAGACTTTGTATGGGCTCGGATGTGCAACTGTCTCCAATTCCATCTTTTCCACCATTTCTGTGGATACTAGATTATCTGTACTTCCATTGTCAACTATTAACTTGCATACCCTATCCTTGGTTTTGCAAGCAGTTCTAAACAAACTGCTTCTTTGGACTGGATTCTTTGTCTCCTTCTCTGGCTTCAAGAGAATTTTCCTCATCATTAAGGATCTTTCGCCTTCTGCATCTTTTGCCTCAACATTTCTCCTTTGCGCTTCTGAAATGTGAGCTTCGCCTCCTCCATCTCTCTTTATATCAGGACATTCAAAATATTTATGTCTGATCTTTCCACAAACAAAACATTTTATTTCACCTCCTCTACCTCTTCCTCTTCCTCTAGATCGAGGAAAAGTATTCCTATTGGCATATTTCCTTCCCCGCGAGATTCCTCCTCTTTCTGAGTGAGTATGAGGTTTCTTCTCTTCATCCTTGGGCTTTTGTACTCTGTCTTGGGAAATTTCTTTGCCTCTACTCCGAATTCTACCTCTACCTCTTTGACCTTGCTTTTAGGCCAATTTTTCTTCTGCTGTCAGAGCATTCTGATAAGCATCTTCTACATTTAGGACTATCACCATGCTCATTTCATCTTGAATGTCATATTTCAAACCATTCATATATCTGAAAACCTTTTCATCATCACTCTCATGATGACCTGCTTTGATGTTAATTCAATAAAATTCCTCGGTGTATTCTTTCACTGTCATCCCTTTCCATGTCAAATTTTGCATTCTTAGAAACATATTAATTTGGTAATCTCTAGGTATAAACTTGGCTTTCATCTTTGCAACCATTCTATCCCAGATTTTGATTATTTGATTGCCTTTGCAATGCCTATCAACCTGTAGTTTGTCCCACCACAATGCTGCATGCCCTTTAAGTCTAGTGACAACATGTTTAACTTTCTTATCCTCTTCGATATCTTCATAATCAAAGTGTTTATCTAGAGCTCTAAACCAATCTAGAAGCTCCTCGACGTCTAATTTTCCTTCATACATCAGGATGTCCATTTTTTCTATGGACCCTATTCTTGCAACAACTCTGAATAGACATTCTTCTGCAACATCTTTGGCTACAACTTATTCTCCAGCTCCGACCTCATTTTCACTTTCGGCTTCACTGACATATCCAATATCAGCAACTCATATCTGTGCTATCTCCATGGAATCTAATCGAGCATAGAGTTCTCTCATTTCCCTTTTCACAGCTGGATCGGGCATTGGTCTTTCTTGACGTCTTCTGAGTGGCATTGTTCAAATCTATTCCACGTAGAATTCAAATCACAACTTCTCTTCTGTCCTATCCTCCTTCTTACAGAAAATGATGATTGTAAGCTCTCATACCACCTGACACAACACCCCTACTTTAACAGGTTCTGCACAAACTCCTGGTCTAAGGATCGTTCTTAATCTCCCCTTTGAGCCTGATTGACTCCTTGATTCCCTACCAGAATCTTCAACACACAAGTGTTTCCATAGGTCCTTCTTATGAGTTACGCCTACGTAAAATGGCACTAAACGCAAACTCTTTCCCACTTGGCCTACTGATGTGACCATGGCCTTCACCCGAAAAGTATTTCGGGTTTCACAACTCCGCGATCCCTGATGTGATCTCCTATGACTACTTCAATATCTGAAACCCCGAAAAGGGATAATAGATCTTTGACTCCCCCTTAAATTTTTCTGATGTGATCTTCAACTGCGACGTGGGGCCCAATGTTTCGGCACCTCAGAATTTCACGTATCAAAGAATTTCAACGCAACAACTCCCTTCGTCGATAACCGAAATCACAATAGCTCCTGCCACAAATTGACGACTCTGAGCTTCCCACAATTTGATGGTCCTAATTCTATCGAGACTTCGTGAATTAGGATTTTAGAACTCTCGACTCCAAGTCACAACTTCTTCCATGCCTTGAATTCCGAAATGACGAAATTCAAGCACGAGATCAACGACTCTCGTTGATCCGGATCCAACGACCACTACTCCTCCTGAGCTTATGAGTGATCAAAGACACCCAGCCTTAAACCTCCCATTGGTCTATAATATCCAATGGTCCATGAAACTTCAACGATTCTCCCTCTAAGAATTTCAACCGTCTGTTCACACTTCTTAAAGACTCTTGCCCAATTACTTTGGTGTCTTTCCTCTTGAGCTTGTTTCTCTACGAGGTAATTTCAGACCTCATCCTTCCTTTAAATTCTCTCAATTCTATATCCTTCCTGAGCTTGACATTTGCTATGGATTCAAGGTGTCAAAAGGGTTCTTGCGCGCACTCCTTGCGTCATTTGCAATAACCTCTGGTTATTTAAAATCTCCAACTCTGTGCACTTCCCTCCAACAACAGTTCTTCAACCCTTCTCCTTGGTTGAAAAAGTCTAAGACTTCAACTGGCCTGTGCACTCCTTGCACAACTCTTGTGCTATGCTTTCACTTCTATGGGTATAAGAACAACGATATCTCTCCTGATATTTCCTGAGATAAAACTTAGAACTCGTTAATGCACTCTTTGCAGACTCTCACTGCACTCCTTGCAGGATTTCTCAGGAAGAGAAACTATTGAAAATTATAATTCTCCTCTCACAGACTTCATACATTCAAGATGAAATCATGAGCATACACACACATATAGCATTGAAACAAATTCATAATAGAGAGTATAAGCAAACTGTAGGCATACCATTCAATAGATGCAAACAATAACCATGAAAACACCATGAATTAGAATCAAAGAGTTCTTGTATTAATTCCAGTGCTCTTGTACATGGATTCAATAGCAACAACTATTTTCTTAGATGACCTTCTACAATATCTATTCTTCTACTCTCCTATTCTCTTTCTCTATAGCTTACAATTACTATGAGAATAATTCTTCTCCTTACAATACAATACATGCGAGGGAGCTTTCTAGAGTTTTCTCTCCTACAACTCTAGCGATCTAATTGAAATTAAAAGCTACCTACTTTACATTCATTACAATTAAATGCCTCCATATTCGACAGATGAGAGCAATTCTCAAGATCTATTTTACAATATTTAAAACATAAATGCAAATACATCCTTCTAGATGTAACATTAATGCTCCGTCTTTTGAAATTCAAAATGCCCTCAAAATGTGTGTTGGTGCATCTCTAGCTGTCCTTCTCTTTTGCGCTTGCTTTGCTGGCTTGCTTACGATGCTCCTACATCAAATATCATCAACATGGAATGGGTAGGCCTTATCCAACCATAAAGTACCATTGTGCACTCAACTAATGAGGAATTCTATGCACTGTACGACTTCTCCAGTAGTGCCAAACATAGGCAGGTCACGTGAGTTCTTCAGAGTAGTGTATCGGAGGGGTAAGAAAGATGGTTTCCACTGCCACTTCAACTCACTAGTTGGAAGAGATGAGCAATCCATGAATGTGTGAATATCCATTTGAGGATACTGTGAGGCATCTGTGAGGTCAATGTTGGGCAGCTGAGTTTCCTTGACTTTTCCGTGAAGATCACCCTTTACTTCGACTTGTGGATAAATGAATTCCTCTAGAAAAATGGCCTTTTGAAGGACTCCCCAGCCGAAAGTGTGAACTATACTGGTAGACCTGCACTGGTAAATAAGGAAAACTAGTGGACAGAGGAACTGGTGCAAGCTCACATAATGCTCGAGGGGATCCATAGTGAAGAATGAAAACAACACACTCGAAGGTAATGACTTGAGTGGGAGATTGTCACATACCCACTACCTATTTCGTATTTTTCTGGTCTTCTGCCGGACTAGAACCCCTAATTATCCATGGAGGCCCAACGTAAGCTGGCTCTTTCTCTCTCCTTCTCCGTTCCCATGTGATCACAGGTTATGTTCACGGTTCAATTTGAACGCAGTGCCTATTTGTATTTTGCGCCTCGACGCTACAGTAATATCTAATCGTTCGACTCTGCAACCGTCAAACCTCGACAGGGTTAGTGACTGACCAATGGGGACGAATCCCTACAGGGTCAACAAATGGCCAATAGGAACAAATCTCAATAGGGGTAGAGAACCGCTAGTGAGAACAGGCCTCATTGTGTGGTTAAGTGGAATACAGGTGGCAAAAAGGGAAACTCGACATGGTAGTCGACATGACAGGAGGGGGGCCCCCACTTCACACACCACACTATTCTGGACCCCCCCCATTTAAGACAGAATGGCAAGGGGGGTTTAGAATCCACTTGAGCGCCATTGATCATGATGAGTTAATATCGACTGTTCGAGAGTTGCGTGTCCAATTTCGCCCCCCCACCCATTAAAGGTAGAATGGCAAGGGGGCTCCAGAATGAATCCACAACCATAGATCTGAGCGGGTGGACTCTGGCTATCCAGATCTGCTCACTACTTACCTTTATGCACATTTGTGCCCTAGAATAAAGCTGGCATCTCTACCTCACATCAGACGATCATCCTAGACCTAGGATCCTCCAAGAGGATCCTGACCATTCATCAGAGCCTGAACACATGCTAACATATCGAGGTTTATAAGTCTAGACTTCAGGGTTTGAGAGCACGGGGTAACATGTCCCTTTGGTATCCCGAATGCCGAAACGCCGAAGTGTTGAATGAACCTCAATCGAAGATTATCCCCTTGGGTTAAGCATTGGTTGATATGACCTCTTCCCATATGACCACAACCTCTCTTCCATCGGGATTTATCAAGGTGAGAGCCCAACCTATTGTCAACAGGACTGCCGAATCCTCGATTCTCGATTTCCAGAAATGGGTATTCTCTCTACACATCACCTCCTTAAATCGGACGGCCCACAACTGCTCCGGGGTTTCCACCTTGGAGAGTCTCGATCCCTTGTCACCAGGAATCCCGATTTCACGATCCCCGATTTCCTGTAATGGGAGATCTTACGACATGTGGCCTCTTTCAATTGGATGACTTAGATCTATTCCAGGGTTTTTCGCCCTTATTCACTAGAGTCTTAACCCTCGGGTAGCTTCTAACAGATCCAATGGCTGTCGAGTTTTTCAGTTGATATCTGATGGCTCGGACAGGTTCCCTACTTGTGGGCTCTCCCACGACTTCCCGAATGTGGAAAGATCCACGGTCCGAATACCCTCATGAACCTTGGGGATCTACGGTCCTAAACTCTTCGCTACCCACGAAGACACAGGAAAACCAAGTGGTAAGGCATTTAATACCCTAATTTCTCCTACTAATCTAACGGTCGTGGGTGATCGTAGATTTCCCGTAGAAATATCGTTCGTCGATTAATACTTATAAGGTTAAGGTACTTAACCTTCCATCTCCTTCCTCCGATATGATGGTCGTGAGTGACCACTGACCTCCCGATGGGATCTCATCTATCAATTCGTTACTTCATCCATAAGATGTCATCTCAGTTTTCATGAGGATCGTTCCTCCTTATGCAGGGTTACTAAGGCCTTACACCTTCACAACCGCCCTCCCAGTTCTTGATGGGATTTCCAAGGAAGGCATCTCTATGGGGGGAATTACTCAGGGTACTACCTGAGGTATATAAGGATGTCTTCCTCCCAAGAACCAGGCGTGAAGTCTGAATTTTATCAGTACGCACACAAATAACGAATTCATGTAGACATAAACCATATGTAGTCTTTCCATATAAATATACAACTACTAGTACTGATAAAAAACACCATACAATCATTCTTATAATGAAATCATTCACAGTTTCACAACTTATGAGCATAATTACCAGAATAAGCACACACAGACACACACAGACACACACACACACACACACACACACACACACACACACACACACACACACACACACATATATATCAAGATGCCAGAGGCAAAAAACTTATCAGAGATAACACTAGGGGTCAAGCAACTGTTGAGAGGGGTGCTCGTTTCCACCCAACCGTAGGCTTAGCGACTCATAGCGGATTTACCACTAGCCACCCCCGAGATGAGACCACGATGCTGTGAGACTGCGTCTCCATTTTCCAATGACCAGGAGCGAAGGTTGCAATCCTTCCTCTCTGCTATCACTCACTCTGCATAATGCTAGAGTTCTCCCCTCGCATCTGCCCCCAATCGCATCTACCCCATGCCTTATCCTCTTGCGAGGTTGCGCCTGGCATGATTACCCTCGCGCTGGTCAGGTATGATGGCTCTACGGATGGGTGGTTCACCTCCCATCCCTCATTAAACCATCTACCTACCAGCCCGCGAGACATTTAATTCAGGGCCAGCGATCCTCTTTTGGTTCTCCGGGCCAGTGGAGTCCAAATACAGTATTAATTCTCGGTGGAAGTTAATGCCACCTTTCCAGGTGCCTTCCACCGCCATCATGGTCTCTTTTCTACATGTCCCCTCTTAGCAGTCCTGCAATAAATTCAAAATGTTATTCACATTCATTGACCTTTTCCTCAAGGTCCATTTACATCACATATTCACAATTATGAGTTCGCCGTAGTTCTTGGCCAGTCCAGTTATATTTACAAGCTGGGGGAAACATGGTGTTACAATT
>ML854953.1:6044-25166 GCA_009831015.1 Picea engelmannii | reverse complement strand
AGAAACAAAATGTGATTTGTGTTGCTAGTTTCATACAATGCTTTAAGCATTGTCCATGTTGCAGCAGAAGTTGTAGCGTCTCTAATATGTGGAATTATGCTATCTTTAACTGACATGCGCAACAATACCTTTGCCTTGTTTTCGCGATTCTCCCAATCTTGGATCTGTGTTGTTGTCGCACCTGCAGCCGCATCAGGTTTCAGTTCAGTTCCCTTCGCAATGTTCCAGACACCATAGCCTTTCATGAGCGTCTGCATCTTGAATTTCCAGTTAATGAAATTCGAGCCATCTAACTTGTTGGCTTCGTTGAGGTAGGTCTCTGCCAGCGGATTCACCATCACTGCAATTTAGTCTCTACAAGTAAATCACCAAGGATATGCTACTTTTTGTCGAGTTTTCTCCTGTGCTGAGCAGTCCGTCGCTCTGTCTTCGGATCCACTGATCCAAATCTACCTCTGTTCTCAACTTAAATCATGCATGCATGCATCCACCTCAAGATTCAATGCTCACTCAAATCATGTTTTGAGGTAAACCACGGCTTCTTCCTAGCCCTCGATTCTACCAATGAACGAGGCTCGAGCCACTTCACTCCCTCACTAGCCCACGGAGATTTCTGTCAACAAACCTCAATGCACACTTCTTCTTTCAGAAATTACAGATCCGATTTGGTAGAAAAATGTTCTTGCACCTCAGACCTTCAGTGTCACTCGCCCACTACTAAAAAAAACAGTCGGATCCTCTGGTTCACAGAGCTCAGTCCACTTCTCCAAGAAAACGAATGTTTCTCATGCTATCAACGCATCCTGCGTAGACACAGGGATTTCCGCACCTAACCCAGCCAATAGAGTGCGACGAGTCCGCACCTGACCCAACCAATAGAGTGCGTGAGTCCGCACCTCTCGATGCACTACGGCTGCGGGAATTTTTAAAGATGTCTGCACTGTAAAATGCAGTTGGATTGCGGAAATCCGAGGTTTTCAAAGACGCGGAAAGTTTCAGTAGTATGTCGCCCCACCATTCAAGAGGAGGGTTCTGTGGACCTCTAGAAATTTTTGCAGCTCACTTCGTGGCTCTGATACCAAGATAAAATATGCGAAACAAACACACGGTGAGGCTACACTCACTTCTCTATTATTCAATGAAGACTCATTACATCAATATATAGGAAAAGACTCTATTGAGTCGGTTACAAGCAAACCACAGACAACTAGACTCTACAGACAATGAACTACGAACGACTCTTAGAACTGATGCTTACAACTCATTATTACTCCATTATTTCCAAGTAGATAGACCAGATGCTTGTGCACTTATCCACCTACACTAAGCAATTATTTGAAAGTGTCGAAGATGGGACGAGTCCGACAAATGCAAACGTTGAGGAGGAAAAAAAAGTCTAACAAATAGAGTACATCCTTTTATATGACAAGTGACCAACATTTTTCAACATAATATCAATTGTTGTCAATGATTATGTCACACACTGTGTCAAAGTATTTATAAATCTGTCAGCAAAAATACTTAACAAATTCCCTTTTATATATTTAAGATATTTTTACTTCATTGTCATCCGTAATACAAGACAACCATTAACTAAGTTATCAAAACGATGGACATTTCAAATAAGTTTTACATTTTATATAAGTATGTGTACTCTCTATGTCGTCGGGAGTAGGTTTTAGTAACTATAAACAACATAACCATTAAATAAATTATTAAAACAATATGTATTTCAAATGCTTATTGTGTTGTTTCCGCCCATTACATTTAATAAAAAATAAACAAATAAGTTTAACTAAACTTTGTATACTTTGCCCAAACCAATTGCCATCATGTTCAAATTTATGAATTTTATGCCAAATTACACCCGTTCTGTGAAAAAAATGTTGCTGTCTGGAGCAAACTACCCCAGGTTCATGCACAAGTTTGGATGGCTGACGACTGTTCGTACAGATCAGAAATCGACAGGAACACAGAAGAGTTTATCTCGAGTTTTTGTCAGCAGATCTTTCAAATTTTTATCAGAAAGATCCGCCTGTAGATTGACATTAATTGTGGTTGATGTGTATAGCCGTCACCTCCACAGCGTCCAAGCCCGAGTGGCCCAACTACTCTGAAATCTATGAATACACCGTCCTTGTTTCTTTGACAGATCAATGAATAGGAAATCCAATTTGTATCACAGATCTACATCAGAATCAAATAAATATGTGAAGTACGGAAGGTTTAATTGAAGAGCATATTTTGAGTTAAAGATTTTATGAAATGAAGATTATTTTGGGGGATATTTTTCAGAAATCTGGTGAGAAATTGTTGGACTTGTAGATTTAAGTGATTATTTCTGTAAAATCAGAGTGTCCTGAAATTTTTTAACATGCTGAATTTATTTTTGTATTCAAAAATAAATTTTGAGCAATAAAAAATAGTAATTTGTGTAAATTTATATTACCCAATTCCTACTAAAAAACTGTTTAGTAGAACTACTGACCAACTCATTTTTTTAAAAACAAATTATTTTATTTTTATAAATTGGTGGTTAATTGTCACCTCCAACTACGGCAAATGAGTCACTTCACAGTCTTCGACAAATAAAAAAATAGAATTTAAAGGGGCACCAGTACATTTTACTTTCTGGTTTGTGGGTTTTGGAGATATATTTGATCACTTAGTCGTGGTGTTCTTGGCTTTGCAGAGGCTTTATAACATGAAGCAGTAATCCCTGCTTAAGCAAATTTTTGACAGCAACCTCAATGGTATTTGGCTTTGCAGAGGCTTCATAACATGAAGCAGTAATCCCTGCTTAAGCAAATCTTTGACAGCAACCTCAATGGTATTGGAGTGGCAACATTCTCTACTGGGTGCTGTTTAGATTTGTTTAAGCAGGATTACTTCTTCACTTTGAAGAGTGTAACCGAGTATGAATCTCTTGCTGGGTTTAAATCCAAGATAGCTCGGTCACACACCACTTGCCTTTTCTTTGATGTCTCATACAATGGCAGTGGAAAAACAATTTCTGTGTGTATTCCTGTAACCTGTGAAATCTGTGAATACTTTGTGGAAATTTATTTATAACGTGAGTTTTTCTGGGCTCATTCTGCTCATTTTTGTTTGCAGCTTTAGATTCTATGAGTGAAGTTTGTTTCAGCGTGCGAACAGGGGAAAATTAGTTTTCAATCCTTGGAAAAGATTTTATTATGCAGACCAGATATATCCAAAGTATGATTTCCTCATTTTGAACAGATTTCTGCAACACGAATATGGTTTTATGTTTTGTAGTTTCATCTATGGTTAGTTTAGATTAAATTTCGTGGTCTGAATTTTTGCAGAAAGCCCATAGTATCTCTTTGCCATGGAATGTTGCACCTAGAGTAGCTACTGTTCATTATGATAGAGGTGTTGTAATTTTTTCACCTGTCCAGTTCAAAAAAATTATAATATTTATAACAAAAAAATAGTAATATTATATATCTTAATCAAATACAAATATAAATAGAAATAATCATTATATGAAAGATACTAAGTTTTGATATATGCATAATATAAAAACTGTTACATAAAAACTCTTATATAAAAAGAGATCTAATTTATACATAAATAGAAATACTAAATACTATAAATATGATATTTATATAAAATATTATTGCTCCTCTTTTCATATATCTAGATCTATCTTAAATGATTAAAAATATATTTGATAGATCTAGAATTAAAATAGTTCTAAGCTGATATTTAGACTCTACCAACATGCTGTGTTTTTGGAATATGGAGAAGCTATTGAAGAAGAGCGTGGCAGAATTAAAATAGTTCTAAGCTGATATTTAGACTCTACCAACATGCTGTGTTTTTGGAATATGGAGAAGCTATTGAAGAAGAGCGTGGCAGGGTCAAATGCCAACTTTTCCAATGGTTATATTCGGAGGGGTTTACTGTTCAAAACACAACCTTGTAAGAATCTCACGCAAAGGCACTGAGCCCTATGTTGGATATCTGGATAGATTGGAATGGCAGGACCCTATTAAATATTTCACTGAGCCCTATGTTGGATAGCTGGATAGATTAGAATGGCAGTGGCAGGACCTCTTAAATATTTATGTTGAAGGTATTTTTTTAGTGTTAGGTTTGGTAGAAAACCTGTTCGACAGGTTTTTTAAAACTTATTTTATCTTTTCATATCAGAAACCAATAAACCATCTACTTTACATAAAAAAAACCATTACACAAAGTAAATGATTGTTGACTTCTGTACTAAATGTGCATGGGAAATCCATCACACTACAGAGAAGGCCCGGCGAGTCAATCAAATTTAAAATAGAATTGCAATCAAACAAGATAGGGCCCTCGTGCTCGGTCTGTCTGTTTAAGTCCGCAGGGTTTTTATATGCAGGCGGATTTCAGAAACCCTTTCAACAAGATAAACTCCAATTTATAGTCACTTTACCTCCGGATAGAATACTCATCCATCCTTATCCCTTTGACACTTAGAAGCACTGCATTGGACTGCTATATAAGTAAAGGCATAAAAATGGAATATGGAATTCTCGCGAGTAAAAATGGCGTCTGTGAAGGCAAAAATGCAGAAGAGAGCGGAGGATCATTTCAGAGCCCGCGATGTGAAAAAGGGGATTGAGCGTCTGGATAGGAGATCGGCCAGAGGCATCGACGATTCACCCAAGAAGGGAGGCCATGGCGGGAAGTTTACCTGGGGCGGGTTTCGATCCTCTGACCCCCCTTACTCCCAGCCCGCCCTTGACGAGAAGGATCCCAACTACGTGGATAGGGATGATTAGGAGGAAGAAGCCCAGTGAATGAGTTATCGGCTCCGTTCTCAGTCTGTGGTTGTGTGTTTCCAGGCCCGATCTGTACATATTTTTTTCTGTAAATCTCTGTTTTCTGTTTGGAGGGTAGAATACAGAGAGGGAGACAGGTCTGGATGTTGGTTTTGTGGTGTTTATGTAAATCTGTGAATGAATGTGACATAAAATGTCATTTTATGTGTACAGCTTATGTATTTGTTTGTTTGGTTGGTTTGGCTAATGGATGCATTTTTCATGGCTGGAATGCGTGCGGAAGGAGGTTAACTGTAAACCTCCGACTGCAGGAATTCAATCTCCGTTGATTACCATTATCCACTTAGTCGTTAGTCGTTCAGTAGGTGCATTTGTAAGTTGAGTTTTTTATTAGTTGTGTTTAAGAATTTGGGTGTTGTCTAACTGTTTTACAAAAAAAATTTTTTTATTGGAATCTGGCTATATAAATTTATACGAAATTACTATTTTTGTTGTTGTTTAAATCATTTTCTGAATGTTGAAATGGATTCAGCATATGCTGAAAAACCTCTGGATCATTTTAATTATACAGAAATAATCAGAGAAATTTGGGATCTAACAATTTCTAGCCAGATTTCAGGTAAATATCTCCAAAAAAAATTATTGTAAAATAGTAATTTCTTAGAAAGTTTAGACTACTCGAATTAAGGATGATGAAAATAATGAATAAGAAAAAAAGTTAAAAAAATCTAAAATTTGAAGTTTTAAAATTTTTTATATCCATTTTGTTAAAATGAATGTGAAAGGTGAATATGATTAGATAGTCTTTTTCAAAATTATAATTTTAAATTGATGAAATTATTGTTTTAAATATAAAAATAGATTCTAACACTTTGTAATATCTTTATTTTTTAAACTAAAAAAAATCATTTCAATATTTTAAATAAAAAAATTAATAATAAATATTAAATAATAAAAAATAATAATCAAAGTCCTCTATTTTGCAATTATGCCTATGATAACAACAAACTTATCCTACCTGAATTGTTTTACCAAAAATGTCTAAATTAATCTTGCATTACAATGAACATCAAATTTATTCATGATAACAACAAACCTATCCTGCCCCAATTGTTTTATCAAAAATGTCTAAATTAATCTTGCAATACAATGAAAACCAAATTTATTTATGAATGTTGTTTAAAATTGAGACCAAAAAAATCTAAATTTATTTTGCAATACAATGAATATCAAATTTATTTATTTATGAATATTAATTAAAATTAAAATTAAAAGATCTAAAAATACAATGAACATCAAATTTATTTATGAATGTTCATTAAAATTGAAACAAAAAATGTCTAAATTAGTCTTGCACACTACATGAACATCAAATTTATTTATGAATGTTCATTAAAATTGAATATTATTGATTTCACAATAATGCTAATGTTTGGTCTTAAAAAAATTAGATGACTCATTATTAGTCCCTGAGGTTTGGGACTATAGCAATGAGTTTGTTCTTTGACTTGTATTAATTTTTCTTTGACTTTATATTTGTGTGTTATAACCAATGTATAACATAAGAAATTAATATATGTATTATTTTATATAATAATAAAAAATATTTTTCTGAAATTTAATTCATTAATATCTTTGATGTCTTATTACAACCTTCATGTTATTGGATGTACACAATTAATTGCATAATCAATAACAAATTCTAATTGATTATACGACTATTCCTTATCCACTTAAAAACTAAATCTAATATATATATATATATATATATATATATATATATATATATATATATATATATATATATATATCAGACTTATTACACCACAATAAAATACTTTTCCAATGTACTTTTCCGTGTACCAATCAGTCAGTATGCCCTGCGAAGTTTTTGTACTCTTCCGGTTTCTCTTTTCATTTTTCATGGCTTTAGCTGATAGACATTTAATGCTGAAAATATGGAATTATATCTGGATTGCATTTCTATGTTTTAAGGTTGAAAATATGGAATTATATCCTAATTGTGTTTCTATGTAGTAATGAATATGTTAATTATATTTTTATAGAATTTTTATGTTGTTGTATTCAATTAAATGAATTGAGTTTTCACATTATAAAAGTGGGATACATTGGTGTTATATTATAAAAGATAATAAAAATAAAAATATCGTTATAAATTTATTTCATTTTGAATTTTTATAAATTAAAAAATTTACATTATAAATTTGAATTTATTATGTAAACATTTAAAATAAATTGCATATCAATTTGTGTTTACTACCAACTCATTCTCATTAGTCTCTGTGAAAGGTCTGAGACTATTGCAGGCTTCACCTGATTAGATGTGCAGAATTAATTACAAACTGACTTTGCTTGCAGGAGTGTCATAAGGTTTGACAATATAGTTCTCTTCATTTATTGGTTTCCATTTTAATTTTATTCCATTTCACAAATGTTTATTTTTATTTTTATTTTTTTAAATGAGATTTGCATTTGGTTTGTTTAGTTTAATTAGAAGGAAATTCAAGTTAATCCTAAAATTATAATTTGTGTTAATTTTTCTAGTTTAAAATAACAAAACCCTTCAAAAAAGCTGATTTCTTTTAAGATTATGAAACTAGCCCATTTGTTAGCATATTGTTCATGTTTCAACGTAATTATCATTTTCATCATCAATAATTATAGAGTATTAACTATCATCTCCATTTCCAAATTTACTTGGCATGGACTAAACTGCCATGCAACCCTTGTTTTAATATGAAGACCTATTAAAATACAAATATTATATTAATATGAAAAACTTTAAATTTATTTATGATTATTTATTAAAATTGAGTATTATTAATTTCACAACAAAGCTAATTTTTGGTAAAAAAAACTAGATGACTCGTTATTTTAATATGAAGGCCTATTAAAATAAAAATATTATATTAATATAAAAAAAATATTATATTAATATAAAAAAATTTAGTCCCCGAGGTGTAGGAGAGTCAGTGACGGAGTGTGTTGTTAAGCCACTCCGTGATGTTAAAGTCACACAAAAAATCCAACCATGTTAAGGGTTGGTGTGGCTCAGGCCGGGTGCGATCCCCGGGTGATTTTGACGGCTTAGATGCCCCTAAGTCGCAGTTTCTCAAGCCACAGGTTAATCACGTAGCCAACAGGTCTCACACAAATTAACAAACAAAAAAATATATATATAAAAATTTAAATGAATATACATAATTAAAGATTTTTTTGCATTATTATATTTTAGTAAAGTATAAAAATATATGTTATTAATTTTTTTTTTAAATAAATTGTGTACTTCATAACTTGGTATACAGTTTGTTTAAAAAAAACTCACAGCATGATAACTAACTGTTAAAACTTATACATTTTAATATAAAAACATTTTCACTAAAAATTGAGTTTGAGTAAAAATTGAGTTTGAGTTAGATAAGAAGTTAAAAAAATATTGATAACATAAATTTATTTTTAATATCAATAACATATTAAAAATTAATAATTAATATCATGATTTACTATGAAAATCTACACACTCATAAAAACATGTTTTACTAAAAAAAAACCTTGAGTTGGATAGAAAGTTACACTTTAACATAAAAACACTTTTTGCTAAAGATCAAGTTGGATAGAAAGTTAAAAAAAAATATTTATAACATAAATGTCTTTTTAATATCAATAACATATTAAAACTAGTCGTTGTTTTGGATAGTGCAAAAGACAAAAAATAAAAATAAAAAAATTGTTGCATGTTAAATGTAATATTGTGTAGATTTATATTCTACAATTAGTGTTAATCAAATATCTTAATTTATTCTACAATTAGTGTTAATTAAATATTTTAATTTATTCTATAGTCAGATGTTAATGTATAAAACAAGGTTTCATATTCCTTTCATGTTTAGTTCCAAGGGGTACTATTTTATTATTTAAGGGAATCATGGAGATTTAATTATTATGTTGAATGCATATTTTAGGGTTAGGTTTTCGTGAAAATCACCCTCTTTGTTCATCTATCAATTGTCCACTTATGCTACCAGTTTTCACATATTAGTCCCTCTTTGTCTGTCTACTTATTAATTATGACACCAGTTTTCACAGGCATGTCAGGGTCAAGTCCAATCAAGCGAAGCCAAACCTCGAAATAATAAACAATTCCATGGAACACCAGCGGCAGTAGAAAAGTTGGTGGCCTTACCAAGAAACTCAGGCTCTAGCACAACCTCGAAATAATAAACAATTCCATAGAACACCATTGGCAGCGACAAAGTCGGTGGCCTTACCAAGAAACTCAGGTTCTAGCACCGCCAAATTTAATGGTTTTTGCGGATATAACAAGGCTTCAACTCCTTTATCACTAGCATAGAAGTTATGTTCTGGCTCATCCTTTGTCTACAAAAGAGCTACAACCCAAAGTTTGAGGCCCTTCACAAGGGTGTTTGGATTGACTGCTAGCTTGTAAATAATGGAGGAAGCTAGATCATTTGTTTGGGGCAACGTTTATCCTAACGGAGTCGTCGTTCTCATGCTTGACCGGTCGAAAGCCCAATTTCATTCTTCATCCTGGACATAATAATAATAATAATAATCTATTTTTAAGGTCACGGCCAAGCCAACACACCAAATTGGCGTATGAGACCCCCTTGTTTGTGGGACAAGGGACCCCCCTCCGCCCAGCGATTTAACTAGTAAAGTCTACGAAGGTATACATACCCTACCCCCCTCTGGATTTGAACCTGTGACCTTTTAAGAGGAAACACATGTTCTGAACCATTAGGCCCACTTAGGCTGTATAAACGTGGAATTCCTATTGCCTGACCATTACTGAGCTGGGATACTGTTACTGATCATTGCTTTGTTTTTCGTTCATTCTTTCCGGTTGCCTGCTTATATTTGTGCTACTTCTTTCCCACTACCGTCAACATGCATTTGTTGCCACCGTAGAGGCGAAATAGTTGATCTAATCGATCTATCGCTCCTAACCACTACAATATAGAATCCGGTATGGGTTGAAGTAGCACCTCTCCTTGTCGCGACTGTTGCTGCTTCTTTTAGGTTCCATTGCAATGGCCAACTGAGGTGATATTTCAACCCCTAGCAGGCTCCATTAGGGTTGAGATTAAATTAATTTGCTGCAAGCTGGAGAGCTGAAGGGTGGAAAACTTACAGGGTTTTATTGCTTCGGCTTGATTGTACATTCAATGTGGATTTCAAATTCATGGTATTGATTCATAGTTATTTTGTTACAATCTCTAACTTTATCTCCTTGCCAAATTTAATCCGCAACCCGGATATAGAGAAAGTTGTTCTATTAAGGCCTTTGTAGGGTTGGGGATTAAATTGCTTAGAAATTGAAATTGGACTTGATTTGCAGTGTTTTATTTACAAAGGAATTTTTTTCTAATGTTGGATCAAATGTGGACTCCACTGGAACGGCTATGTGGGGAGAAAAATATTGCTAATTTCCATTGGAATGATTTCAGTGTAAGGCCAAAGCCATCTACTTATTTTATTTTTCTCTCTTTTTTAATTGCTACAACTTATATCAAATGAATTATTTGCTTGAGTCAAATTGAAATTCTCTGGACTCAGTACCTTTGGGGATTTTGAGCTAAATCCCGGACAAGAATGCCATGAAAATCAAACATATTGATAATACTTCCTTAAAAATTGCAAGTGGGTGCCCATGGTTTCCGCCTATTCTCACTTCTGTATGGGCTACAAGTAACAATATTTGTTTTTTAGAAACTACCTTTTTTGAGTTGGAGTGGGTCAATCTTCTTAATTTAGGTATATCCATACCCAATGTGTTGAGAATGGAACTTATAGGGATAGTGGTAAACTCCCACTGATATACAGCCGAATGAATCACATCTCAACGTACTCTACACGTAACATTATTATTTCCCCACTTTTGATACCACTACTATCAACATGCATGCATACCCTTGGAGATGGAAAAGTTGACTTGTTCTGAGGGATCACTCCCAACCACAAAAACGCTGGCCAACCACTCTGGAGTCTGGTAATGGGTTGAAGTAGCATCTCTGGATGCCTTGGCAGCGTCTGCTTATAGCTATGTTGCAAGACAAATGAGGCGTCTTTTCATGTTTCAACCCTTACCACAATCCCTATATCGTTCAGATTAGATTAAATTTGCAGCAATCTAGAAAGATGGTTGGCTTACATGCTTTTAATCATGCACGAGTGAGCATCTCAAATTCATGATTGTAGCTTGTGATTCATAGTCATACTTGTATATGAAAGACAAGTGGAAATTTCCAAGCCTATGGTTTGGAGAATACTAGATCCATGAATTTTTACAAAGGTAAGAGGGGAGATTAAAATACATCCCCTTCTGAAAAGATAATAAGGTCTTGATGTGCCCTTTCCATGGAGCATGACCAACACCAAGAGAGATCAAGCAATGGATACCAAGAATTAGGCTTTGAGTAACCTTCTGGAGATCACTTTCTCTCATGACCAACACCAAAGAGAGATCAATGACTGGATCCCCAAGAATTAGGCATTGATTAACCTCGTGTTGATCAATCCCTCCCAACCAAAATCGCAACTTCATCTCTTGTGCAGATGTAATCCCCAACCTACACATAGTGGCAATAACAATTTTGTAGGGCTAGGGATTAAATGACACAGAAGTTTACTTTACTCGCTAAATTTTATTTCCAAAATAATTTTCTTCTAATAATGAATGGAATGTTGAATCCACCGGAACACAACCCATCTCTAGAAATGATGGGTGAGGTTTGTTTATGTTGTAAGTTTTGAAAGGGTGATTGTGTGGTGAGAAGAATTAGAGGAAATTGCCAATCGCCATTGATTGAGAAAACCCTTTTACTTTCTTGGCAAGCAATATTGTCTATCTATATTTTCCTTTTCCTTGGTTTGTAATAGAGATATGCTACCTATAAGTTGTGAGTAATTTATTTTTAGGCATCCATGGTTGAGTTGATTTCCTGATCATTGAAAAGATGGACTTGGAGTTTACCGAGTGCGCATTGAGTATCTAAGAAGCATAGAGATAGGCAAATCTTCAGTTTGGAGGAACTCACAATTTCATGGAGGTCACTGTGAGGGTAACTTAGTAGGATTAAGGTAGACCCGATGTGATCCAGGTGGATATCGACGGCCACCCACCTTTTCCAACTGGCTCAAAACTATTTTCTAGCAATTTTGGCAATTTACTATTTTTAGCAGTTTTTAACTTCCGGGGCCATTTTGAGGCCCTAAACGATGTTTTTTGCGAAAACTGGGAGAAACATGGTTCGATGTTTCTCACCCATAAGTTGTAGTCCTCGGATATATCTTTCCAACGAGCTATCGAGCGCCCCAAACAGAGATCGTATGTAAAATTTATGCCCCTAGGAAGTTAACGTATCAACTATCCCCATCGGGGCCCACAAACCTTTTGGCTTTTCATCTTCCGGGGTTAGGTTTTTGGATTTTACTTATGTTAAAAAGGCCCTTAGAGCCTCATTGTAATAATTATAATTTTGCGAATGCGAGTAGTCGTCACATCTCTTCTCAGAGATAAGCTGCCACCATTCTAGTGAGTTTGTCACTCTGTATTTTTACAGTCTCTGTACATTTATTTCATTAATAGAAATGGTGTCTTATTGTATCTCTGTGTTTATGGTTGCATCTTTGATACATTTATGTTATATTGTTGGATATCCAATATATCTCTGTATATTTCTTTATTATATCTCCACTCTCATTTCGTGCCGAAAATAATCTGGATCAGTGGTTTCAGAGCAGGTTGCTCTTGATCGTTTTCCATAGCATGTCCCTGACGAGGTCCGAGTATAGTAAGTTGGGTCTCGAGCTTGTCTCTCTTGAGGAAAATCGCTCTCGCACACCCAAGAAACCCTCAATGGCGGAATAAAAGAAAAACGACGGAGCAAATGATCCTATTAGTTTGTTGCTTGAGCAAGCTCTCACGCGACAGAGGGACGAAATGATGCAGAATTTTCCCCACATCCTTCAACGCCTTCTGATAGCATCAGGCACATCTTCATCAAGCGGCCACTTTGGAGGCACCTCGCCTTTTAAAGTACAGGTCAATTTTGATATTCTCGTATTTGAAGGTCAGATAGATGCGGATGCCCTGGACAAATGGTTAAATCTTTTAGAAGGTTATTTATTTGTTCATAATTTTTCCAACAGAGAAAAGATCACCTTCGCACTCCTTAAATCTATCCCCCATGTCAAACATTTGTGGGAAATTTACTGGGAGCAGAGTTCCACAGAGGAGTCTGGAATATATGGGGCCGAGTCCACTTGAGATTTTTTTGTGGATGCGGTAAAGGAACAATATTACCCTGTTGGAAACTACGAGGACTAGTACATGAGATGGATCACACTGTGGCAAGAGAGGAGCCAAGCAGTTTCAGAATTCACCAATACCTTCCATACCTTGCGCACCAAGCTGGGTATCAAAGACTCTGAATGACATTTGGTTCTATAATACCATGGGGCTCTACACAGATACATCCAAACTGAAATGGATTTTCTAGATATCTCATCACTCGGTACTGCTTGTTGATATGTTAAAATCGAGCAAAAATTTAAGTACCAGAACAAACGAGAGTTCGGATCTGCAAATCCGCAACAACCAAAGTATGACAAAGACGGCCCTAACAAATAGTCTCCCGAAAACCCGTCCAAGCCACAAGAAAAGAAGGGTCACGAGAAGACAAAGAAGGACACCGAAAAATGGTGTGATTTCCACAAAAGCCCCTGGCACAACACCGATGAATGTCGCTCAAAACAGTCATTGGTGGTCGAGATCAAAGACAAAGAGTTGAACCCTTATTCAGAATCTGATCCTGAAAATAATGGTAAGGGACAGATCATTGACGCAGACCCCACTGCTATTGTCGCGACCGTAACAATTCAACCAGAAGAACCAATAGATCCTAAAGAGGGGGAGCGCCTTTTTCATTCACAGAGGTGGGTGAAGGGGACCCCACTGCATTTTATTGTTGATAGCGGAAGTCAGAAGAACCTCATCTCAGCAAAGGTCATTAAACAGTTGGGATTGTCGACAACACCACACCCGCAACCATACAACATCGGGTGGTTTCGTCAAGGACGAGATCTTCGTGTCAGTCAGCAGTGTCGATTGTCATACAACATCCAACCCTTCAAGGATGAGGTATTATGTGGTGTTGCCCCACTGGATGTTTGTGATGTTCTCTTGGGCCAACCATATATGTGGAGACGCCATGTTGTTTATGAGTCTCGACCCCGTAGTGTCATTGTTTCTCTGGGGGGTCATCTCTACAGAATACCAGAGGTAGTTCTGACTATTGTTCCACCCAAAAAATGCCGAAAGGTAGTATCTCATACAACAAAATTTAGCTTCCTCACAATCTGTTCAAAAGGGGAATAGAAGGACACTGCAACCGCTACAGCCTCGCCCCAAGCACCTTCTATCCAATAGAAGCAGGTCGACAAGGTTGCAACAAAGCACAAAGATTCCTTATGCACATTTTCCTCTCATGTATCTCGACTTGTTGAACAACCTCAGCTTCAACAAGTTCATGACAGACTTCCACAAACTGAGCAGCGCGACGTCTCCAGAAAGGCAAGCAACTCACCAAGATGCAGATTCAACAAACGTTTTTCCCTCTCCCCCGGGAACTCAACGCAATGGAGACCATTGCTTCCCAAGGAGGGAGGATTGATCCAGGTGGATATCAGTGGCCACCCACCTTTTCCAACTGGCTCAAAACAATTTTCTGTCAATTTTGGCAATTTACTATTTTTAGCGGTTTTTAACTTCCGAGGCCATTTTGAGGCCTTAAACAATGTTTTTTTGAGAAAAAGGGGAGAAACATGGATTATATATCAATGTTTTTCACCCAAAAGTTATAGTCCTCGGATAGATCTTTCCAACGAGCTATCGAGCGCCCCAAACAGAGATCGTATGCAAAAGTTACACCCCTGGGAAGTTGACGTATCAACTACCTCCATCGGGGCCCACAAACCTTTTGGCTTTTCATCTTCCAGAGTTAGGGTTTTGGATTTTACTTATGTTAAAAAGGCCCTTAGAGCCTCATTGTAATAATCATTTTCTTGTGAATGCGAGTAGTCGTCACATCTCTTCTCAGAGATAAATTGCCACCATTCTAGTGAGTCTTTCACTCTGTATTTTACAGTCTCTGTATATTTATTTCATTAATAGAAATCGTGTATCACTGTATCTTTGTGTTTATGGTTGCATATCTGATACATTTATGTTATATTGTTGGATATCCGATATATCTCTATATATTTCTTTATTATATCTCCACTCTCATTTTGTGTCGAAAATAATTTGGATAAGTGGTTTCAGAGTAGGTTGCTCTTGATCGTTTGTCATTGCATGTCCCCGACGAGGTCCGAGTATAGCAAGTTGGGTCTCGAGCTTGTCTGTCTTAAGGAAAATCGCTCTCGCACACCCAAGAAACCCTCAATGGCGGAAGAAAAAAAAACCGATGGAGCAGGCGATTATATCAGTCTATTGCTTGAGCAAGCTTTCACGCGACAGAGGGACGAAATGATGGAGAATTTTTCCCACATCCTTCAACACCTTCCGATAGCATCAGGCGCATATTCATCAAGCGACCACTTTGGAGGCACCTCGCCTTTTAAGATACAGGTCAATTTTGATGTTCATATATTTGAAGGTCAAATAGATGCGGATGCCCTAGACAGATGGTTAAATCTTTTAGAAGGTTATTTATTTGTTCATAATTTTTCCGACAAAGAAAAGATCACCTTCGCACTCCTTAAATCTCTCCCCCATGTCAAACATTGGTGGGAAACTTACTGGGAGCAGAGTTCCACAGAGGAGTCTGGAATATATGGGGCCGAGCCCACTTGGGATTTTTTTGTGGATGTGGTAAAGGAACAATATTAACCTGTTGAAAACTATGAGGACTAGTACATGAGATGGACCACACTGCAGCAAGAGAGGGGCCAAGCAGTTTCGGAGTTCACCAATACCTTCCATACCTTGCGCACCAAGCTGGGTATCAAAGACTCCAAACGACATCTGGTTCTGAAATACCGTGGGGCTCTACACAGATACATCCAAATTGAAATGGATTTTCTGGACATCTCATCACTCGATATTTCTTATCGATATGATGTTAAAATCGAGCATAAATTTAAGCACCAAAACAAACGAGAAGGCTTAAAGCTTATAAAGAAGTAGAAGGCTTAAAGCTTATAAAGAACAAACATATGATTCATTTTAAAGTTTTAGGAGAGATCTAATAATAAAGATGAACTATATATTTTTTGGTTTATTATATTTTAATTTATTAAGTATGTAGCTTAATTAAAAAGAAATAAATACAATTCAATAATTAATAAATTTAAGTTATTATATTTTTATTGATTTTATTATTATTTATTGTTTTAAAAAACAATTTATTATTATTTATGATTTTAATTTTTAAATTATTAAGTATAGAGATAAAATAGAAAAAAATAAGTGAAATGAAGTGTAATTTAATGATTAATAAATTGAAGTCATTATGAATATATCTATATACATTAAACATGTGCATTTATATATTCAATTCAATGAATGCTTTTTGTTATTTACATTAGAGAATAAATTTCAATATTTCTATTCCCTTTTTTTTTTAATTTCAAAATTACCATTGTGTAAACAATTTTTTTCATATTTTATCTTAAGTTAGATTTTGGTGATTAAAGTGGGTTAGTTTGAGTGGTTGAGATACTTAATCTCTCAAGTGTTTTAATCAACACTTACATGTTTTCCTTGGAAAAGAAAAAGTTAGATTTTAGTAGTGTTTCATTTCAAGTGTTTTAATCAGCACTAACATGTTTTCCTTAAAAGAAAAAGTTAGATTTTAGTAGTGTTTCATTTGATTTTCCTTTGTTGAGTGTGATGTTATGCTCTAACCTTTGTCAATTCAACATGACATTAGAATCGTATCACTACCTAGAGAATATTGGAAAAATACAACATTTCATATTATTAATGGGTGTTTTTTAAGTTACCAATTTCCATAGGCAACTCTACCTTTTAATTTAACATTGAATCTATTATATGTACATAGTGAATATTGAAGAAGCAAAGAGACTTTTTTTATGATTTGCCTATCATAATAAACTTATTTAGACTTTTATGTTATTTTATTTCAATTTAATGGCCCAACTCTCATTTAGCTAATAAAATCATATAGACTTTTATGTTATTTTATTTCAATTTGATGACTCAACTATAATTCAAGGCGCAATATTGAAGAAGCAAGGAGACTTTTTTCTATCATAATAAACTTATTTAGACTTTTATGTTATTTTATTTCAATTTAATGGCCCAACTCTCATTTAAGCTAATAAAATCATATAGATTTGTATGTTATTTTATTTCAATTTGATGGCTCAACTATAATTCAAGGTGCAAATTTATTAGCTTGAGATATAAGGTATTGAATCATATCCTCACATGATCTTTGAAGACGGTTATTGCCATGTTTTTGTACGGGATGCCACTTAGAAGTGATATAATTTAGCTTTATATAAATGAATTACTTCTAATTAAATGTCAAAATGCAATAATCTACCAAATATTTGTGTTTAATAAGTCCACTTCCATAACCATATTTCTATGCATTAGTGGAATTTCTACATAGAGAATCGTCAAAGAAGTTAGTGTTGCAAGAGGGTCTTGTATTTATTCTTTTGCATTCTGTATCTCAGATGATCTTCTTTGGAAACATATTTCTAAGCATATTTTTCTTGGTGTGCTATTTTTCATTATTAACTATACTGAGAAATTTATAATGTCTTTGTTTTGAGTTTTCATCGAGATATCCTTGCGGTACACGATTTAAGTCCAATTTATATATGTTATATGTTATTATATGATCATTGGTATTGTTTTGTTATGGTTTTAAGCACATAATGATATCATTATGTTAGAAATGAACTATGGAAGGATGGAATTGAATAGTTTCTCGATTGTAGGTGTTCATTCTCATATTTATGTTCTTAGGTTTTAGGAAATGTGATAATAGATTCTTGATTGTAGATATTTCATTCTCGGTATTGATCTTGTCATATTATCATGAAATAATGATTTTTTTCTTTCTTATATGTATAATTTGAACTTGAGTAGTTTATAAGAGAAAATGAATGAATCAATATTCATCATTGTGTGAAGCCCAAACCTTTGGCCATATCATATGAAGATTTAGTTAAGTTGTGCTATGTGTTGTTTTGTTTTTCTTCTATTTCATTCAAAAGTTTATATCAATATTTTTTCTCTTAGATTTTGTTTGAACACTTATATCATTATTCTTTTCACATTTTCGACACTATCATTTCTCCTTTTAGAGGAGATATATATAAGGTTTTGAGTCTATGAGGATTTCCACTCTCTTTTCAAATTGTACAATTACAATCTTTTCACCAATTTGAGAGTTATTATAAGTCATCATCAATATAGTGGACCAACATCAAATAAGATCATTTTAATTGTAATATCTTTATGATTCCATTTAACAACATTAAGATAGAAACCTCCCTTAATTTCTATTTGTAAAAAAAAAAAAAAAATACAGGTGTAAGATCATTTTAATTGCAATATCTTTATGGTTTCAATTTACAACATTAATATGAAAATTTCCCTCAAATAACTTCGGCATTCCGATTCGCCCGATTAGGGGGTATGCTAGTATGCTACAATGTTCTGGATAGATTTGAATGGCAGGACCATCTTAAATATTATAGTTTTTTGTTGTAGGAGATAATGTTTATTAAATTGATGGTTCATTTACCAATGTTAATATGCTACAATGTTATGTAACAACAGGGGATAGGTATGGAGCATGTTGTGCTAATCATAATAGATAACGTCATTAATTATGTGACCCTTGACAAAATGTGGATAGGTGTGGAGCATGTTGTGCAAATCATAATAGATAACTCCATTAATTATGTGACAGCTGACAAAATGTTAATAACAAGACACCCCCACATTCTTTTGGACTATATATGTTGCCCATTGCATTGTTTGATTATGGGGATCTTGACAAAGTTTACTTATTCGGGAGTGATTAAGGAGGCTAAGATCATGACTAAATTAATATATACACATGCTTTATGAAAACATTCTAAAAAAAATAGAGTTGGTGTTTTATACCATCACCTGGTTTGCTACCAACTTCATTTATTTTCCATCCATTCTCAATTATCAATTCAAGGTTAAGAGGATGTTTGTTTTTGTTGAGTGGTATGCTAATCCATTAAGAAAAATATTGGATGAGTTCAAGGGGATAGTTGT
>ML854952.1:23052-36208 GCA_009831015.1 Picea engelmannii | reverse complement strand
GACGATGTCTTTTCAGAAATCCCCCCAGTGGCAAACCAAAACCTATGGGCACAGGCTTACCAGGGCATCCTGTCATTCCCCCTAGGCATGGTCAAGTGGACAAGTATAAGATCCAAGTATTCGTTAGAAACAAAAGGAATTAGATGCACATATTCAAAGGTTTTGAGGATCAGAGTGACACATACCATGATACCCGGACTCATTACCTCATGGAGCAAGAACCATCTCTGATACAAGACGAAGCCGAAGGTGATGGATGTTGCTGTTGTTGGCAAAGTAGAGGCGGTGAAAGGGAGAAAAGATGGGCCCTCTAGGGCCATGCTTAAGTCGATCTGGCTCTCGGTACTCCATGTCTAGGACTTGTGGGGCTTGACACATAATCTCCTAGTTATCCCTAAAAGTGGCGATAACAGGTGCCATTGCCGAGGAACGCAAGCCTTGGTAACAACGACATAGTGAGTTTTTATTTTGATTGCTATACTCTCCTTCAACTCACCTGACAACTCCACAAAATACATGGACGAATCCACAGGGGACTTACACAAGAAGATCTTTCAGTTTTGATTCCCTCGCAAGGTCTAGTTCCGAGCTTGAACAAACTCTAACATCTTTTGCTGGAGCAAGACTATTCTTTCACCAGGAACTGCTCTCGAAGTTGGTAGGCATACTGAGTTCTCTGGCAAGTTCTTTTCGACGAGCACTATGTTGAGTGTAACTTTGACATCCTCATCTTTGGTTTTATGTTCATCTCAAGCTAATACTATGGCCGCAGCCGTGCTTATTTCAATCTTAGATTAACCATATGGCCGCGACTGTGAGGCCATGAGTAGGGTATAGATTTTCTTCCTATGACCCACTGAGTTTTGTTGCATTTCTATATTATCCTTATGACTTACTTGCAAGTAAATATCTTAAACACTTGCCTCGATTCACAGACAAGTTGGGAGTATTGAGTAAGGATCACTTAGATGATTTTTTACAAGTGGTGGATGATGTTGATGTGGAACATGAGGATCTTTGTGCCAACCCTCGATGGGGAGGCACGAGCATGGTACCCCTTATGGATGCCTCAATTGATGGATGGGATTCGTTCCAAGAGAAATTCATTGAAAGATGGCCAGATAAACAGGATAATCTTGTAGCCTATGAGTTTCCTTTGATCCATGTTCCATTTCGCAAGGTTCCACTTGTGGTTGAGCAGGAAATCCTTATGATTTCCAAAGAGTTGTAGGGAATGTTAGCTATTCTAGAAAACTATGATGGAAATGATGCATCTTCTTTTGTTACAGTTGCCCAGAGACTACGGGGACTTTTTGATATGATAGAGGAGCGCTACAATGGAGACATACGAACTCCCCTCTTTTCAATAGCTCAAGCGTTGCAAGAAAAACTGGCTGCTATAGAAGAGAACCTTTTATGTCATCAAGTTCCCACAAATGAGCAGGATGATGGTCCCTCAGGCTTAGATAATCAAGAACCAGAAGCTGCACCACTTGAGCCATATGAAGAGTTCCATGGAGATGAAGGTGAAGATTTGAATACTCAAGAGTGTTCGTTGGTTCCTTCCATTAGTGATGATGAAAAATTTCAAGAGGAGGAACCATAAGTCAACCAAGTAGAAATTAGTCAACAAGAGGCTTCATTCGTGCCCATCCTAGTAGTGGTCTAGGAACAACTTGATTAGATACCATAACAGCAGGAGGAGCCACTTTTGGTTCAACTAGAGGATGCCAACCCTTACATTTTGCCTATGATCCTGCATCCAGAGGTTATTCTTCAGTATCCTGTGATTGATTAGTGCTTGGATGTCAGGGCTCATTATGATCTAATTGAGCTCAAAATGATGGAGGTATTTCAGCAGGTAGATTCTCAGAGTTTTGGCTCTCATGCATTCACGCTGATTACTGTTGAAATACCATGTTCTAAATCCCAACCAACACCCTTCAATTATGCCTTCATTAGCAAGTACATCAAGACATCGTTTGGTCATATGCGATTGGCCCCCTTGGAAGGTTGACTTTGTTGATCTTTCCCATCGGATTGATCATTTGGCTACATGGTAACATTGGTCCTTTGAGTATGATGATTTAATCGTGGCAACTTTGAGTTAAAAACTTTTGGGTCTAGGGTAGTTGTCTTTCCTTTCCGCATGTCTTTTCATGTCTTTCCTTTTTGCTGATTTTTGGTTGATTAGGACAATAATTTACCTTTCCTTTGTAGTGTCTTTCCTTTCAGTCATTTACCTTTCAAGCCTTTGCATAAGTGTCGCTGATTTTTGCCAAATTATATTAGCATGTGGTCGTGTCTTGTGATGCTTTCCTTTCATAGAATAGTGGTTGTCCACTATTGCTTTTCCTGGGTCAAATCTGAGTGTCTTATCTTTCATATGCCGAGCCTTTGTGTCTATCATTAGAGTGAGCCTGGATGGGGGTCCCATTTGTTCATTATTTCAAAGCATTGAGCCTTTAGGATGGGTAGTTGAAGAGACATAGGAGAGTCTTGAGTCGTCTTATGTCTTGTCTCTTCATTCCTTATCATTGAGTGTTTTGCTTTGAGTCAATCGTCATCCTCATGTAGCAATAAGGATATGGTACTTGGTTTCTTCATCTTATATCTTCTTGAGTTATCATTTTGTGCCGAGGGAAGAGAGACATCATTGCTCTTCTTTTCAGCAGGTCATCTTGTATCGACTTCGACACATTATCTACAGATGACCCAGAAGTGGAGCTCCTTGGTAGCCATTAGGTTCATTGGCGGTTATCTTGCATTCGACAAGGCTGAGTATCATTGGGCCTTGATTGGATGATCCTTGTCATTTTTCGACTTCAGAACATCTTTCATAGTGACAGGTTGTGCTCGTACCTTAGGACCCATTGTCATTATTGGTGGCGTTCCTTCACACTTGGCAAGTGTTTACATTATTGACATCTAACTAAGTGACTCTCTTCCTTGTGTAAACATCAACACATTTACCGGAAGGAGGAGTGTACATATTAGGTGTGTTATCCCCAACTCTTAGGGATAACTAAGGAGATGATGTCTCGAGGCCCTTAGGTTGCAAATATGGAGTACCGAGAGACAACTTGACCAGCAGTGTCCACTTGCATAGACAGAGACCCACCTCACCACCACAGCTCCAGGTTCGTTACGACGATATCCACCACATCAGCTGGCCTCTGGAAGACATTGGGTCTTGCTCCACGAGGTACAATTCAGGTATTATGGTGAGTGTCATTTCAATATTTGAGGCATTTGAGTTTGTTGCATCTATTACTGCTTTTGATTATGCGACGTTTGCTTGGAGGACCTAACCTAGTCCCTACCACCCTAATGTTTTTCCTAAGAAGGCCAAAACGTCACTCTTGAGGGCTTGACGTCATGGTAGGGCTAGGGTTTGATGGTGGTTGAGGACACTTGGCACTTTTTGAAGGAAGGAAGCCATAGATCATGGAGAAGAGGCTTAGACCAATGACACGTGGCCTTTGGAGGCCTAGCAGTATAAATATAATGCATGCGAAAGGAAGGACAACACAACTCACTGATATATATAATGAGGAAAAAAACAGGAACTACAATAATAAGCTGGAAGCAGATATACTAGTATTCAGTTAGATCTCATGGATCGTCACTGGAATACAAATCAACTAACAAGAAATACCCGTGATTAGAAGAATGAAGGCTGATCTGTTCATGCATGGATAGATCGACAAAACGCAGTCCGAAAGCTCACGACAACTGCTTCAGATACTAGAAAACTCGCCCTGATGATGATACTTGTCGGAATGGACTGGAAATTGCCTCAAAAGGAGCGCCCTGGCCTCTAGGCCGATCCTGGTAACTGTCGGACTGAAGATTCGACCTCTGAAGCTCCAGATGTCACCCCCTGGGGGTTTGCGCATCTCTTGGGCTATGGGACTTTGCCCTAGTGATCCCACCGTCGAAATCTGACGATATGTGTCTCGAAACGATTGTCCTGGCCTCCTCTGTAATGGGATGAAAGGGTTTCCTCGGATCTGTCCTGGAATACCCCCTGGAACCCCAAATGTGCTTCCTTGAGCTGCGCACTTTTTGACTGTTTGCTGTGCCCTGGGAGATTCCACTGTCGGAAACTGACGACAGGTGGCTCAAAAGATACGTCCTGGCTAGCTCTCAAATAGGCCGGAAGGAATCTGCAAAATACTCCTCTGTCACGTGCGGCCACACAAACCCTCTCTCTAACCCTTGCGCCCTCACTGGATGAGCTGCGTAATCACTGAACTGGATCTCCTGAAATGCACGGTGAAATACCTGGATGGTATCTCTGATAGGCTAGGGTGTGTCTCTCAACACCGAAACCGATCAATGGTGGTGGTTTCCTCCAGAAATCCACAAAACAAGGGGGTCGATTTCCTCCTCCTCTGCAAATATCTCAACATCAAACCATAACATAATGAGGAATTAGGTCGAATTCCTCCCATTATACTCATCATACCACTTTTCATCTTATTTCCCCCTAGGGTCATCGAGATTCCCCCCTTGAGGTGATTACTTCATCTCTAAAGTGACGGGAATACCTGCCTAAGGTGACAGTGGGTAGGTGTTCTCTTAGTTGTCGCCATTTTGTGGTTGGGTTGGGATTTGCTCAACCTACAACTTGTGCAATACCAGGGTGATAACAGGTAGCGGATTTGGAAGAGTCCCCTTGAGTTTCAGTTTTTCAGTTGGAGGTTTATATTGCTTTGACTCCATGGCCCATTGGACAGGCTTTGGTATCACAGGTCAACTTACAGGATCTTCTTGGTCAACTTACGGGACCTTTTCTTCTTCCACACAGTTACAGAGGTCTATTTTGGTACATATTCTTTCAGTTCTCACAGAGCGTCATTCACATCTTACAGAGTTCTCACAGAGTATTAGTTTAAGTTCTACAGACACAGAGATTCATGTGGTTCGCGAAATCCCACAGGGGGATCCCGTCCCCTTGAGTCGCCATTGTTAACCCCTAGACTTTCACCCTTGAAAATCTTGAGGGTCAAGAGCTAGCATACACTACTTAGGCTGACCTTCAGAGATTTTCCTAGAGTTTAGCACTTGTGTGAGTCAGAGGTTGGTTCCCATCAGAGTCAGGTACAAGACTGGTACATGGTTGTTTTTGTTTCAGAGTTAGAGTTAGCACAGTTTCACAGGATTTGAGAGAGATTTCTATATATAGCAGGTGACTCTACGTTTTAGGAGACAGTGATCGGAGACTCATTTGACAATATTGAGCATATAAAGTTGTTCCTTGCATGATACTGAGCCCAGTGGCATTTTGTTGACTCTTAAAAAATAGGAAAGATGAAAAATTAAGGGCATTGCTATGAGATCACTGCCAAATATAGGATGCCTAAAAACAGACGCCCCTAAAAATAACATCTCGCATGTCAATGAAATTAGTCTCATTAGACTTGATTTTCTGCAAGGAACCCAATTATATGCTCAAAATCTCCATATGAGCCTTGAAACCCTAATTGCTAAAAATAACAGTCTCTCGCATGTCACTTGGAAAAATCTCATCGACATCATGAACTCTGACACGTGGACCTCCAAACTCGAGCTCCTAGAAAATAGGAAAACTGCTAAAGATAGAAACTCTCTCCAAAACTGATGAACATGCCCCTGAAATGCCTCTGCTCTTTGCTGTCTGTGAAACCTGATGTACCTGTCACTTGATACCAACTTGATGAAAGCTAGCTGAATCTTAAGACTCGAGGCATCGATGTACATTAGGTTTGCTATTGGAGGGTCTGAGTTGTACGAAATAGTTGCACTGCATGCGTTGACTCATTACTATGGGTTTGTTAAGATTGTGTTGTGTGTTTTTAGGTCCAAGTCACCTCTTTGTTATAGGTGTTGCGAAACACAAACACTGTGCCCTCTGAGGAACCTACAGTACACTTTTCGGCAAAAGATTGTGTAGGGTTAAGGAAGTTTGACTCACTTTGGTTCCATTAATAGCAAATTAAAATGGATTTGGGCTATTGTAGACCTGTAATGAAGCATACTAAGTGATTATGAACCCAATGGGGGGTTTGTATTATCAACCAAACCCATAAAGTTAGGAACACCCCAAAAACGTGCTCTGAGGGTCAACATGAACTAGATTGGCAACGAAGGGAAAGATGAAATATCCCAAATCCGATGGATCTGGATATTTACTGCTGATCTGGTGATCTGACTCTCGGATCTGATACTCTGGGGGTTTCTGGATGCGTTTTAATTAATTGTCTAACATGCTTGGTGATTTTCGCATGTGTGTCATACAAATAATTTTGGACATAAATATGAAGTATGCGAAGTAATGAATCAACACAATCTCAATAGCATGTATTATATGGAAAAAGCAGGAAATACAACTGGAATGCGGAACGCAGAGAAATAGTCATCAGTTAGATCCCATGGATCGTCACTGGAATACAATGCGGTAAATACAAAATACTCGTGAACAAAAGATATGGATGGATCTGCACAAGCACGGATAGATCGCCAAAATGCAGTTCCAAAAACTCACGACAACTGCTGCAAAACTGGAAAACTCTCCTTGGTGGCTATACTCGACAGATTCGCCTCAAAACTGTCCCAAACTGAGCACCATGGTCTCTAGGCAACTCCTGATGACTGTTGGATTGAAGATCTGACCCCTGAAGCTCCAGATGTCATCCCTTGGGGGGTTGTGTACCTCTTAGGCTCCGTGAGTGCGCCCTAGTGATTCCATTGTCGAAATCCAATAAAATCTGTCTCGAAATGTGCACCCTGGCCTCCTCTGTAATGGGTCGGAAGGGTTTCCTCTGATCTGATCCAGAAAGCCTCTTGGAACCCCAAACGTCTCTCCTCAAGAGCTACGCACTTTCTGGTCGACTGATGTGCCCTGGTAGATTCCACCGTTAGAATCTGATGACCGGTGGCTGAAAAGAAGCGCCTTGGCTGATCCTCAACTAGGTCGGACGAAATCGGTGAGATAAGCCCTGGTCTCGTGCAACTACACAAAACCCTCTCTAACCCTTGTGCCCTCACTGGCTGAGCTTTGCAATCACTGCAATAGATCTGAATACTCCTGCACTGGCACAGTGAAATACCTAGATGGTATCTCCGATAGGCTAGGGTGTGTCTTCCAACACCGAAACCAATCTAGGTGGTGGTTTCCTCCAGAAATCCACAAAACAACAAAGAGGTCGATTTCCTCCTCTGGAACTCTTCTCAACATCAAATCATAACATAATGAGGAATTAGGTCAAATTCCTCCTTTTATACCTTTCCCGTTCTAATTCTCCATTGACATCACTTAAGTTAGGCGCTTTTCCTCCTAAGGTGAGTGATTAATTAATTAAGTCTCCCCCTCAACACATTTTTCTTCTATTTCTCTGTTGACTTTAGTTTAAGTGACTTTTCCTATGATTTTTGGCTTAATTCATCGTTTAGCCAGTTATTCACCCTTATTTCTCCTTTTGTTCCCTGTTTGTGCTTGACTATAGTCTACGGGAACAAATAGACTACTAAGTCACTCCTGTTGGCCTACCCTTGGGAACGAGACATCACAAAAGAAGGCATCCAAGGATCCCACTTAAGCTCTAGACATCCCTATAAGGTCTCACATCTATGCTAAGATAAGGGGAACTCGAGGATGGTGGTCCATCGCATAAGAATAGTGTTGAGAGGCATCGTATCATCATTCAGCTAGATTGTGTTGAATTTTAATGCTTAGCTCATACACATGTAGTTTATTTCAATTTAACATGTACTTGAACCATAAACAATGCAACAATACCACACACAAGTGCTGCAGTAACCAAGATCACAAGAAGAATAACCATGCACAAGAACACAAGAGTTTATCTTGGGAAAACCCTTATCAATCAAGGGAAAAACCCAGCAATCCTTTGCTATAGAGTCAAGAGAAGATCCCCCACCATAAACCCTAGAGCACACAAGAGGGTGCTCCTTGACTTAGAAACTTGCGCCTAAGAGAAGTGCGCAATTCAGCCGTACACTTAGCTTGAGAGATGTTACAATGAAGTGTGTGTGTATGAGATCCACAATGGGGATCTACTCCTATTTATACAATACTTAGCACATCAAAAGGATGTGTCTATTGGCACAATAGGGCCGACTTGTTCAACTGAATAATATAATTAATCTTTACACAATATTAATTATCTTTTACATGGTGGGGCCCACTTGTACCCTTCACAATACAAATTAGGGTTACAACAAATCTTACTCTCAGACAATATAGCAAGGGATCCACACATCCTATAGTGCTCAGCCACTAGGGACACGTCCACCTGTGCTCAGCCACAGGGACGTCACTCTCAACAGATTAACTCAACTAAGTCCATAGGAGTACCATCTAGAGAGCCATCTCAAGTCGACTCAACTAAGTCCATAGGAGTCAGACAGGAGACCATCTCAAGTCGTCTCAACTYAGTCTAGAGGAGCACGACAAGAGAACACATGTCATCTCAACTCAATCCAGAGGAGTATGACACACCCATCACATGGGCTCTCTCACAGATGTCTCRACTCAGTCYAGAGGAGAACGATCTGGAGAATGTCTCATGAAGCTGCAATCATCAACAGACTGGACCACAGATCCTATCTCCCAGTGGCCAGGCGCATGTGGGTACTCAAGTGTGAATCTCATATGCTACATCAGCTTGAGGTTAGATCTTCAAGTTCAGATCTGCATATCATGAATTGACATTTCAAAAAATTCATTTGTTCTAACAGTATCTCCCAAATTTCTGGGCCTAGTTACTTCAAAATTTTAACTTGTAATAGTATGAATTTTCTTCTTTCCAATGAATCTGGTCATACTTAATTTGGATAAATCAATAAAGAGTTGTGTGTGCTTTACAAAACCCTACTATCTTTAACCATTCCTCAGAGCAAAGTTGTACACCTTGTATCTCCTTGATTTTCGCACCAAATATTGTGAAATTTTAATCTACAACAGCCTCGGATGTCTTCTCTTTGATGAATCAGGATTGACTGAATTTGTGCCTGAAAATTAAAAATATATGCAACTTACTACAACCTACTATTTTTTGGCAATTGTTAAGGGCTGGATTTGAACCCTTAATTGTACGGACTGTATCTTCTAGATTTCTGGGCCAAATTTGCTGAACTTTTTAAACAGAGATGCTACTAGAAATCTTCTTTCAATTAAAACAAAGGACACTCAATTTTGATTTTGCCAACAAAATTTCTAGCTCTGAGACTGAAGGATACCCCTGGAAGGTGCAAGTCTGAAAATTGCCTGCTCTAATATCACCTATGGTCCAAATTGCATTGAAACTGATATTACAACAAGACAGACTTAAAATTAGAGAAATATCATGAAATATTTAAGAAATAGCTTCGATATTCAGAAAATAACCCAAATGCCATGTGTTATGCGCAAGATACAACACATAAGAGGAAGCACACTGCCACCAAAGTGATGGGTTGCATATTGCCTGTCCTAGAAAGGTAAACGGGGACACTTTGCCACCAAAAATAGGTATACAATGCCTTAAACCTGGAAACCAACAAAATATAAGAGAAAATGATTGTGTATTGATTGCCAAATGATGAGATAGAAGTCATCAATTTATAGTAGAAAGGGGTCCTAAGCCTGGGGATTATCATTTATGGCTGGCATGGCTAAACATAGTAAAATATAATTTTAAGGATTTAGCAATATGACCAACCACATAAAATGACATTAATGGCCCATTTCGTTAACTTATATGGATTAACTAATTCCTGTGGATCCATAAGGGTCATTTGATATGTTATATATGTGATATGTTGTGCTAAGGGCATCTCAGTTCATGTGCAAATTGCAGCACATAAAGTGGTATCAGAGCCTCATCATTGAACATTAGTCCTTGGTGAAAAAATAAAACCTTGCACTACTGTACCAAATGTTAAGTTGTTAACATACCGATGATACTGCCTATCTGCTTGTGGTTAGACCTCAACCTCTTGTTAAACCTTCAGTGCCATTACTGCGTTTTCTTTAGGCTGTAGGTAATTTATTCTTATATCTGCAGTGCTTTGCATAGTCGTCTTGCCAGATTAGTTATGAATTAGCATGACTTCAGGAATATGTTTTGATGATAGTTATTGTATGATTAACATTTTAAACATAAGACTTGCATTTTTGGTGCTAGATGCTTCTCATGTTAGCTCTTAATTCTTGCAGGGTGAACCCCTCCTATATATCCCTAGTAAAGAACTAGGATTTAGCCAGAGCGTGCTGATGTGCCAGGTATGAGTGCTTTAATTTGCTCTTTAAGAGTCATCCTAATCTATATGAGATAATATTAGATTTTCCATGGTTCACTTTCATCATGTAAAGATATTTGATGCGAGTATTTTGGGAATAACTGAGATGCTAAATCTTGAGAAGTATTTATTTTCTCAAAATCCCCCTGCTTCGTTGATCATTCAACTTTTGTTTTGACACCAACTTTTGTCTACCTATCTTGACAGATTTTTGATACATTGATGAGGCTTCTCTGCTGGAGACCTTTGTGTGCAGAAACAGCATGGCATGCAGGCTGGCTTTTTCAAAATCTACTTCCATACTGCAAAATGAAACTTAATGTTCATAATTTTAATGTACGTAATATAAGCTAGTTAAAAAACCCTGTAGCTGGATCAATGCCTTCAAGCTTTTGTGCTAACTATGATACTTTATTTCTCTGATTTAACAAAATAAATTTATCTTTGCAAGTAACAACCTGCAGTTCTTGTTTTCTAAATTTGAAATGCGAGGATCTAAGGAAGCAGTTGAGTTGTTTATGTGGAATTGGTGATAGCTAAGGTAGAAAGATGAGCACTGTTGATATACAGTTCAGACATATGTGCTTGCCAAGGTGAATGGTTTGAAGGCACTCTTTGGTATGATAATTTATCTGTGTTATAGGTATAATATATTACTTCAATTTATTTTTGATTAGTTTTGGATTATTAATGCAATGTCTCTAAAGCATTGTTACTGCGTATCTGTCCCCATGCTTAGGTATCAAATAATGTGTGCTCACTTTATTTGATTGTAAATGAGCACTTGCCTCATGAGTACTCTAGTTGATTGTAAATAGATAAAGTACACGTTCACACATGTTCACTACACTAAGTCTCATGATGCGGCCACTATGCCAACATTGCATACTTGTTCCCTAATGGGTAGAAGTTAGAACGACTTGCAGATGGTGCCTTTGAAACTGTCCCGAGTGCCAATTGGAGGTTGGTTGAAGGTTATGAGGTGTTGGCTGTATGTCTGCCACCATATAGGGGCTTGTTCTTCCATGTGGACCTCAACAGCAAGGATCTTTTGAGCATTTGTCAGGGTAGGCTGAGTTTTGAAGTAGGCCTCCAAACTGTGAATCCAGGAGTTGAGTTTGTCCCCATTTAGGGCTCCACCAAATTTAGGGGTGAAAATCTGTGTCTAAATGAAAGACTGATGGGCAATGGGGATACCTGTGGGAATATTGGGCTGGTGTTGCAGGGACTATAGGGCCTGTGTTGAGTTGTGATGAGATGTTGGAGCATACTCATTGTTACCACCTGAACTAGCACTCTTGTGAAAAGTCCCAACACAGTTGTTAACTGGGGCAACAAGATGGGAAGTGCACTACTGTCACCTCAGTACACTTTCCCCTGCACTTTAGGCCAACTCCTAGAAGCCAAGGGGGGGTATCCGAATTAATGAAAGTAAACCTCTTCACGTGAATTAAAACTATGCAAGCATATGATTTAGTTTAATGAATCCAAAATATATGTAACAAGGCCATGCACAAGGATTCCAATAAGTGCTTACAATGCTCTAAAGATATACGACTAGAAACAATAGCATGAACCACAATTATATCCACTTGAAAGAAATTGTTAGGAACTAGTGGATGTGTGTGCCAAATCTAATGTGTGAGATACACAATATTAGCAATTTCAGATTTCTATTTAAATCTATCACTCTACAAATAAAACTTCCAAGAGGTTAGAACCACCTTAAGCTACTTTAGGGCACAAAAAGCAAGGTGCAACGCATGCTTGTATTTACCAGTTGATTATATGCTAAGAGAGGACAAGTTTAGGGCTGTCCTTCACCTTCTAAATCTGTTTTATGAATAAAAACGTAGAAATTTCAGATTTAGATCATGAAAACACCATCCAAGAGAAAGGTTACGCACAAGAGAGCAAGATGTCTTGGATGTTTCCACTTGGGAAAGAGATATTCTATACAATAACAACCAAACAAGTGTCAGAAACAAGTTCTAAAGATATTTAACCATTAACTAAGAAAGAACTTGTAAAATAAATGGCGAATCCACCTAAGGTTTCATAAGTTAGCACTTGGAATGCACCAAATAAAACCTTGAAGTGAATGATAAACAATTATTAACACATTAGAGATCAAATTCACCTCTAGATATGTAAAATACGCTGGTGTAAACAATCTAGAAATGAAGTAGAGGCTAGGTATGAGTAAGAAGACACCTTGAAGCACCAAACCCTAGCCTTAGGGTTTCACCAAATCTAAATTTTGTTGCTGCAATTTAATTTCCAGATTTGAGAAATACCTTAAATCAGCCCACAAAATGTGAGATAAGACCTTGAAGCTTCCTTCTATAGGTCTTTTTTGCTTCCTTAGGGTTAGAGATCAACAATTAAGTATAAACCCTGGGATAAATTTGTCTAGGAAATAAAATAAACCGTTAACTTTACACTAAACAATGAAATAAATCTAAATTAATAGTTTTCTTTGATTTTCACCATTATATTTCCTTCTAAACAACAAAAATAATCTTTTTTTATTTTTTAGGGTTTTTTGGTTGGTTGTTGGATATAGGACAAGTGACTTTTTATCCAATCAGGGCTTATGGGGTCAAGAGTATGCCTCTTGTGATGTCCCGTTCCCTAGAGTAGGCTAGCAAGGATTGACTTAGTAGTCTATGTGTTCTCGTAGACTATAGTTAGGCACAAACAAGGAACAAGATGGAGAAATAAGGGTGAATTGATGGCTAAACGATGAATTAAGCCAAAATACTTGGGAAAAGTCACTTAAGCCTAAGTCGACGAAGAATTAGAATGAAAAGGTGCTAAAGGGGGACTTAATTAATTAATTATTCACCTTAGGAGGAAAAACGCCTAG
>ML854951.1:15016-28583 GCA_009831015.1 Picea engelmannii | reverse complement strand
CCAGTGCATCAAGATACTAGTTCTTATCTCTCTTTATGCCTCAAGTTATGCTTGGTCAAAAAACCCTTTACTGAGGGAATCCTCACCTAAATCTCCTTTCATTAATACTTGAACATCCAAGCCATACTTGTATGGATATCCTCCCTCTTTGGATGTTATCTGAAACATTGGTATTCAGGAGAATGTCCAAGCACTCCCTTTTCCATACTCTAGATCAACACCTTATTGATCCTTTGCCTTATCTTCATCAGGCTATAAGCAATATCATCATCAACATTTTCATTCATGTTGTTTACTTTTCTTGATGTTATCAGATCATCAACAACCAAAATGATCCATCATCACACTATATTTTACAACCAATAAAAAATTGTTCTAAGTCTATATACATGTTAAATGTACGTTAAATCATTACCATATGCTTTACAACATATACTCATGCAACAGGCATTTTACTCATGCCTATAGTGCCTATGTATTCCAGCTATCTTTCGCTTGCATTCACATGAATTTAGATCAATATACATATACATTCCCTCCTAAAAATAACAAATTTAAAAAATAGAGTTATGAGCTCATAAACTTGCTCATATTTTCATGTCACTTGACCTCTTTTCCGATTGATAATTTCTAATTCCCATTAGCAACACAATGTACCATCAATTGTAGTTAACAAAGGTAAGAAACTATCAACCCTCTAGGTTATTATCCTTCTAGGTGTCCAGTCTTTTAGACCATGAGCCACCTCGATCAGGGATCAAGTGACTTAATTTCTCAACTAACCCAGGTTTCCAAGGGTTCACTTTATTACTCCCATCAAAACCTGGTCACTTTTAAACTCTTGTAGCTTACCTCCCTCGGTAGTCCAAGGGATTCTCAAAATGATGAATCATAACAATCATCTTTTCTTTTCTTTTTTTATTTTTCCAATGGAAGAAATCACAGGAAACCCTCCCAATACTTCCCCACATTTTGTGGATGGTAAACAGGGTAAACCATCGGCCTAATTATGGTCCTAACCCCAAGGGGAAACAAGATATTCAAACCTGTGACCTCCTCCACTGGGGATAGCTTCACGTCCGGCTCAGAACCACTTGAGTTAACCCTTGGGGCTTAATCATAACAATCATCTTATAATTGGAATCACTCAATTCTGGGAAATGCAATACAACATTATATGCTCATAAAATCTATTTAATAATATTTTTCCTCCCTTACCATATTAAGTGGATAGACTATATCAATTTTTCCTCACTCCATTCCTCCATCGCAAGGGAGTGTCTATAAGGGTACTAGCCCTTAAGTAAGCAACAATCATAAATACATGAGGTTCTATCCACCAATGTTGCTAGAAAACACAATTTTTCCCACTCTCTGAAATTCATACAACACCTAGGGTAGTTATCAAAGTTCAATTTATGGTTCACAAGCTACACAACCTCAATGCCATCATTCTTTGTTCTAGAATACCCTGCTTTTATTCTCTTTCCTTCACTAAGTCCTCTAAAGGTTGGAACAATAGGCTAATGTTTGTTAACCACAAAATCAATAGGCATACAATTACTTGGCCTTAACAAAGGCTCATGATTCATGTCATCCCCACCACATGACACTGTTGCTATCACCATACACGTTCAGATGTATCTATCAATGCATCTTAACATTTTCAAACTCCTATAGGAGTCAATCTAATTTTCAGCAAAGCGAAAGCATAACTCTTCCATTGTTATATCATTAGGATTATATTTTTTATTGTAAAGAATTTTAAACATGAACATGTAATGCTTCTTCTCAAGAAGCTTATGCAGCTAATAAACAAACTTTTAATGCATAAAAAAATTTCCAACTGGGTCATCTTAGCCTTGGTATACCAATATTTGACTGTTCTGTAGCCCATTCAGGCCTAGTGTTTGAAATTTTCTCTTATACCACTATATAACACACCCAACCTCCTAACCCTCATTAGGATGGTGGGGTGTATGAAATTTCTTATTTATTTCCTCTAAATTTCCTTCTTAAACAGTACCCGTGAAACCAAATATGAGCTCATAAGTCGATTATGCTCTTCGAGAGCTTTCTAATGACCATAATAATGCTCAAATCCGAGGTATTATATCCCTTTTCCTGCCAATTCCACCTCATACCCACATGGGTCCTTGTCAACTGTACCATCTAACATGGCATACAGGTGTGTTTTGATGTGTCGGGACATGCATCCCCGATGTGGCAAGTCCCAACCCAAACCGAAACGATTCTGGTGGAACTACAACGCGAAACCATGAAAAATCCAGAAATATGGGAATCAAAATTCTCTTATAAATCCTCACAAGCCATGCTTTTGAATGTCCAAATATCCTTTCCCTCTAGAACCTTAAAGCGGTACCATCCACATCCAGAGATCTGGACCTCCTAAGGATTGTCACTTAACAAAAATCCCATATACCTGATGGTTCAGATATCTTAGGTTGTGACTCCTTCTTGAGCTTACTTTGGAACCTTAACACGGAACCTAAACCCATCCATGAATTTGAGCATTTAGGCTTCCCAAATGGTTGACACAAATAAAACTTCCAGATACCAGATGGTCCAAATATCTGGGGCTGCAACCCCTCTCCTGAGCTTTCTATGGAACCACGACACCAAACAATAAAGAATTCAGGCATCCAGGCTTCCAAAGGGATATCACCAACAATTTCTTCGAGATGTTGGATGTTCCAGATAACAATACTTGACATAGAGGTTGATGCGGCATGCCACCTAGCATCATACCTCATAACTTGTTCATGTGTCAAGTTGACGTGGTAACTTACCTGGAAGTTTCATACAGATTACCTAATGTCATGTGACACTTGGATGATGTTCTGGCATGACACGTGGAGGTTGATGTCATTGTGTCCTCCAAGCCTTTGACGAAACTCTGTGCTAGAACCAAGACGTATCCAAAAATCCAGGATTTTCCAAAATGTGTTCAATGAAAAGATTTGAATTCTAAATATGATGTCACCCAATACATGTGGATCAAATTCTAGCGTGACATGTGGACTAACCACAACATGACATGTGGACCTAAGGGCACTTGAGGCCCTTTCAACGAAACCTTACCCTAGAACCTTGACCCATCTGACATCTAGGCATCCAGGATTTCCTTAAATGCGCATTATCTAAATTTTTGGATATGATGTCATCCCAACGCGTGGTCTAATCCTATCATGACACAAGGTCCATTCACTGCGTAATGTGTGGCCTTTGCCACATGGAATCCAAACTCAACAGGTAATACCTCGACACAGAACTATGCTCTGGAACTGCAATCCATATGGGATCCAAAACTCTAACCACTTTAAGATTCTACAATCGACCAAGAATGGATGGTCAATATTTGTGGACCCCTGATCCAACGATTGATATTTAAGGATATTGGGCCAAGGGCTTCACACTCAATAGTGGGTTCACTCGCATCTGGTGCAAATACCAAGCTTACACCTATCAACAACCAGGGCATTTTGACTGCCACTGGGCATGAAACGTCACCACGACGTCATTCAGACATGACCCATACCCTTTCGCTCATACACATACAAGGGGTCAAAACACTACAATGAAACCTGCCTGATTCGACATCCAAGATTTTCAAACAAGGTCATGTTAAATAAAAGGTCATATTTTCGGATCTCTGGATATCTGGGATGTGACGCATCCATATATCTAAAACCTCCCACCTGTGCATAAGTTTTAAATGCACGCACTTTCATGTTTTTGGGTTCTCCTCTTGGTTCTGACCTTCCATTCAAGATCTAAGGGAGAAAACAATACCTCCCCAAGGGAACAAGGCTCAACCCTCATATATAGAGATCATGCATTCCCATTGTTTCTAGTTTCACAAGGAACAAATACCAGTAAAGAACATTTATACATAAAGGGAGCATAAACCCATGCCTCCCTTACTCATTTCTCAAAGTTCTAGAAAATATGACCATGTTTTCTTTATAGCATGTTCTCTTGGATTAAATAGCCAGGAATTTAAAACACGGAGTTAAAATGTGAATTACAGAGCCTAGCATATCTCTTCATTTATCATACATCATAAGAGATGATAACCAGTAAGGAGCACAGAGCATGCAAAGAGCAATATACACACATTTCTTCTATCTCTCTTTTGACTCTTGTCAAGAATTTCAAACATTTTTTTAGATTACATAGTCTATAGAATTATTAAATGCTGATCAATCATCAAAGCAACTGAGAATAGGTATGCACTTTTCTATTCAAATGACATTGGCCAAACCAACTAACAAAGGGTGAGCACTTTTCCACCCAATCATAGGCTTCGATGTACTAGGTCTCTGCAATCTAGCCACCCCTGGGTCAAGCCCTCATACCACTAGGGAATCTCTTAGACTCTTAGAGCAACTTGGAAAATTGAATGCCACTCTCCTTAACAAAACCACTAGTTAAAAACCCTTACACCCACCATGCCTAGGGCCTCCATTAGGTTAATCAAATGCCATCCTAGCATCAAGCTCGCGTCCCTCTCAGCTCAAGTTGGTTTTTTGGATTCTCAGTCCATCCATGCAAACAATATTTCTCTGAAACTCATGCCTATGTACTCCACAAGTGGGTTCTCCCATGGCTCTTAGCAACCTCTGCTCCATCCTTCTCTCCTCCATTGTCCATACCAGGACTTCATCATTCCACACGCATGCACCCATGCGTTCTCTACTCTTATCTCTGCATCCCCGTCAAGCACCCATCATTTCCCCTCAAGAATTTTCTCAAGTCCCTCCCCATGTAGCTGGGTGGTCCACACTTTTCCATGGATGTACCATTCCATTACTCCCGTGAATTTGTGTGGGAGGTACTTGTCAAACTACCCAACCATGCACAATTTAATGATTGGCTTCTTGGGTTTTGGAGGAAGGGGGAAAGAATGCCAGGTTATTCACAAACATTAAATCACTAAAGTGGCTTGGGGGTCCTTGACATAATGAACCCCTTCTATCCCCCCTCACTCTTTCCTCTAGTGGTATCATGGCTAGTACTAGTGCTTCACCCATTAGTCAGTTGTTTGACCTCTTTATTACACAATAATACAATTTACAATGTTTATATGTCAAGGCATGATAACATTCTCTATCTGCTAAGATAAGACCATCATTGATTATAATTAATCACAATTAATTTAGGGGATTAAAAATGGGATGTTACACTAGGTGGATTTTCTAGGGTTTGTAGTGGACACCCCTAACTATCGCCCTAGTTCCACTTACACTTTCTTAAGAGAGTCCTTAGTTGACCCCATTTGCTGCCAAAAAATTTAGTAGGGACTAGTATTTTCTAATATAGATCTTAAATTCAAAACTCAAAATTTTATCTTTGTTTTAGGGTAAATTTAATATGATGTTTGTTTAGCTTACATTTAATTTTCAACCGTAAAAAATCTTAGACATTTAGGATTTTCTTGCATATTTTTTACCTGAAATCCTAGGGTTTTCTTGCATGTGTTTGAACTAGAATCGTCTCTCTTGGAAAATTGGCCTAGTTGGTTTATATTATAGCAATTTTAGGGCTAGACATCTTTGTGTTATTGGTTTTTATATGCTCCTAAATTTTTAGAATTAATAAGTTACTTAAACCATATTTGTGTTCCTTATTTTACCCATAAATTTCACTCGTTTACAATCTACTTAAGTGACTAAAATATATTGTTGTTATAACTTGTTTATTGTTATGATTTCTCATCTTTTATGCAAGTTTTACGATAGCCCTTAGTAATTTTCAAGAAGCACAGAGCATGCAAAGAGTAGTATACACACATTTGTTCTATCTCTCTTTTGACTCCTGTCCAAAATTTCAAACAACTTCATAGATTACACAGTCAATAGAATTATCACATGATGATCAAACATCAAAGCAACTGAGAATATGTATGTAGTTATCTATTCATATAACATTTTCCAGACTAACTAACTGAGGGTGAGCACTTTTCTGCCCAACCATAGGCTCAGATACAGTAGATCTCTACAATATGGCCACCCCGTGCCAACCCATGATACCACCAGAGAATCCTTTCAGACTCTTAGATCAAGTTGTAAAAGTGAAGGTGTAACACACCCAAACCCATAGGTACCCTTTTAAGGGATGGGTATTAGATTTTCCCTTTCTCTAAACCACTTCGAATCCCTTTAAAAAGGACACCATCATCTTCTGCTCACCGAGAGCTTTCAACCGACTATAAGTTTGCCCAAAATCGATTTATGGATCGAAATTTATGGCCCTTTGAAGTTTTTGGGCCTTTATTGACCAAATGCCTTTGTACTGCCATGTGGCTCCTCATCATCATACCCATCTCATGTGGTACTGACGTGTCACACTATCCCCTTCACACAATACATGGCTACTGACCATGCGTCTGTGTGGTGCCCGTCAACGTGGTTGGAGTCACAAATTTCCCCGTGGGAAATTGGGAAAATGTTGGATTGTGTGGATCGATCACAATTTAGATCGACAGACCACATCTCATTGTGTCCAAGGTGCGTGGTGTACTAGACTAATGAACACTCACCACTGCAATGCCAATGCGCTTGCCACCTAAGCCCCCATTTCCACCGTGGACCTACCATCTGGCATGACACGTGGCCACCGTCACCTAGTGACATGTGGCACTCATTTTTCCCCTGAATCCATGTCCAATATTTCCAAATTTTCATGACATGTGGCCCCACTCATGTCACAACACGTGGTGCAACCAGGTAATCACAGACATCGATACATCGGTCCCTCACCGATCTCCTGTAGACTAACACTCCCTGAATTTTATTGTCCAGGGATTACAAGATAATTAAATAAGTTAATATCATGATTAATAAGGTAATCATTGGATTATGTGAAACATTTGATGCCCAACATCCCGAGTATTACAAGATGATTAATTAAATCAATCTTGGTGATTAATTAGATGAATCCTGGTATTACAACTCCTAGGCTTATGATAATATCTATAGTGGAGATTGGATCGTCAATAATAGATCGACGATTCTCATCACAGCGGATCTCGGCAATCGACGATACTTGCGTATTGGGAGATGTTATACACCCGAAGGGTCCGATGCCAAGATACGTCAGGATGACATGAGGTCCACCCATGAGAAGACACATGGGAAATTCATAGCATGATACATCACCATCCCACATGAAGGGCTCACCCGTCTCGAGGTTAATATTGGTCATGAGGCACAAGTCTCTGTGATCGTTGATCATTGATTAGTTTCATGGATCAACTATCTGAATCTAGTGCGCATAGATAACTAGCGCAAGGGTGATGCAGGAGCATCACTATCACATCAAAAGGAAGTGGACGTGGAATCGGAATCGACACCTCAACGCATCAAAGGATCCAAACTCACTTTAATCAGCTTGGTAGCGGTGTGAAGATCCTTTTGATTTTCTCGTTAAATTATTAACTATATGTAAAGTCGGGCCACCGTTTGAAAGGATGGAACCATTGTAAATCCTTTACATGACTGTAATGTATTACAGGTGTGGGATATTAGCCTTGATTAGTCACTAGGTTGCATTAATTGAGTAGGTAACCGCTTTAATAGAAGGTAATAGTATTTAGATAGGAGGAAAAAGAGCGAAAAAACTTTGGGTCCTTAGACAAGTTTTTTTCCTGTAATAGTTGTAAAGGATAAACGACTGTAATTATGTTTTCTTATGAATTGAATAGAACAGAGGAAATTGACCCAAATACATAGTGTTGATATTGTTACAGTTTCACTGTGTTGTTATGTGTTTATGGATGATGTTCATGGTGAATGAATGGATAGTTGGATGAGTTCAATTGTTTCTCTTATGTAAGATTATGCAAGGAGTGCATGCAGAGCGCAAGGAGTGCGTATGAAGAATTATTTTTCGACTTAAATCTTAGAAGAGATAGCGGGGAAATTTCGTATGCAGAGTGTGCATATTGAGTGCAAGAAGTGCGTATAGAAACAAACTTGTGTTAAAGTTTGAAAACTCGGGAGGTTGAGCGCAGAGTATGCTAGGAGGGCATCAGAAAGTCTTTTGAAAAAGACACAGAGTGCAAGTGTGCGCTAGGGACGAGATTTAATTTCAATTGCCAGAAGCTCAGGACGAGTAGTGGTTTTAAGTCTAGAGAGGAAACACTTAGAAAATTTCTAAGTTTTGAAGAGTTGAAGTGTTCAAAGGTGGAGTGCAGAAAATTGAAGTTCGAAGGAGGAACAAGTACAGAGGATTGAGCGGGAGAAATCCTTCAAATGAGAAGTTTGGAGACTGGATAAGATTGAAGGTTAGGATTCATTAAAAAAGAGTCGAAATCCTTCAAGTCATTAGATCTCGGAGATGTAGCGCACTGGTTAGTGCAAGGATTCATTAGAATGTTGTGAACCAGAAGATTTTGGAAGAAGCAGAGTGAAATTCGCGAAATCTCGAAATCATCGAGACCGTCCATTGAAAGGAGACACATAGCAAGAGATCATCATTTTGTTGAATCGCAAAGTGGAAAGGTCAAAGGGCGGAGTTGTGAGAATTAGCAAAACGCGAAATCGCAGTTTGATCGCAGCCGTTGGCTGGAGAGTTAGTGTGGATCGTTGATCTGATCTGAATATTATATAATTTCAGGTATTGGAAGATCGGGAGAATGGAGGTGAATCACGTCGGAAGTTCCCGATACGTAAAATCCTGACACGCTCGAAAATATTGGCCCCAGGTCATAGTGAAGAGTCATATGGATGGAGGATAAGGGAGGAGCTAGCACGCGCTAGGCCCTTGTCAGAATTTCAGGACTCGGGAGTTCGAAGGATAGAGATTCGGTTGACTCATATAGTTGATACGCGAAATCACGACGTACCTTTTTGGGTAGGTGTGTGGTCACAAGGCGTGGTCACGTGGAGGATACTTGCGTTTAGCACTTATGGACATGGGCAAAATTTTGTAAAGACCTGTGGATTGTTTCTGAGAGGTTCCTGCAGGGAATCGAAGACTGTTGCAATTTAGTCTTGAGAAGATCCGAAGACCGGGAGGTCGCACAACCCTTGGAGAGAAGGGGGGTCTGCACCAAGTGGTATTAGAGCCTGAAAAGGATTTGAAGTTGAACTTAGTGTGTTAGGAACAGTTGAAGCGATGTCGTCGAGGATACGCACAGGACCACCTATGGCAAACCGTGTTGTAGGAAGAGAAATGAGAGATAATTTGTTGAAAGAAAAACATAGTGGAGGTTTAGCCGGACATTTTGGTCATGAAAATACATTTGCACAATTGAGTAGTTTTGTATTATTGGCCAGGTATGAGGGCATATATCAAGAAATTTGTAGACCGATGTAAGATTTGTCAACATGCAAAAGGGAATAGACAAAACATTGGTTTGTATCAACCATTGCCTATTCCAAAAAGGCCTTGGGATGCGATTAGTATGGATTTTGTATTGGGATTACCTAGAACCCAAAAGGGAAGTGATTCCATATTTGTTGTGGTCAATAGATTTTCCAAGATGGCACATTTCATACGATGCCAGAAGACAAATGACATTGCACATATAGCCAATTTGTTTTTCAGAGAAGTTGTGAGATTACATTGATTGCCCAGAAGCATAGTTTCAGACAGGGATACTAAGTTTGTGGGACACGTTTGGAGGACTCTATGAAAGAGGCTGGGAACTAATTTATATTTTAGTTCAGCATATCACCCTTAGACCGACAGACAGATTGAAGTGGTGAACATGAGTTTGGGAAATTTGTTAATAAGTTTAGTCATTGAACAAGGTCATCAGTGGGATCAGATTTTGGCAGAGGCAGAATTTGCATTTAACAATTCAGTTAATAGAAGCACTAGAAAAATTCCATTCGAGATAGTATATGGAAGATAGTCGAGAGGGGTTGCAGAATTGAGAGAATTGTAACAAGATGAATTCAGGAGCGTTGGAGCGGAAGATTTTGCTACAGAAATGCAAAGACTTCATGATCAAGTTAAGAAACGGATATGGGATAGTAATCAAAAGTACAAGGACAGAGTTGATTAGAAAAGAAGGGAAGTTCAATTTGAAGTGGGAGATGAAGTTTTATCTCATTTGAGGAAGGAGAGGTTTCCAAGACGAACATATAATAAGTTCAAGATGAAAAAGATAGGACCATGCAAGATCCTTAGAAAATTTACGGCAAATGCTTATGAAATTGAGTTGCCATATAATATTGGGATATCACCGATATTCAATGTTGCAAATTTGTATCCTTATAATAGAGATGACGCATGAGAATTGGATGATCAGGAAGAGATTCAGTGAGAAGAACATATTCCTATAGTAGAAAAGCCTCAGATGGAGAAAATTTTAGAGCAGAGAGTTGGAAGGAAAACCAAAAGAAAGATGCATCCTGAATATTTAGTGAAATGGAAGGATCACCCTTTAGAAGATTCAAGTTGGGTAACTGAACCTGATATTTTGAAGCATGGAAAAATAGTGCGAGAGCTCATGGACAGGAGTCCATGAATATTTTTGGCCAGAGGAGTATGATGCAGGAGCATCGCTATCACATCAAAAGGAAGCAGACGTGGAATCGAAATCGACACCTCAATGCATCGAAGGATCCAAACCGACTTTAATCAACTTGGTAGCAGTGTGAAGATATTTTTTATTTTCTCGTTAAATTATTAACTATCTGTAAAGTCGGGCCACCGTTTGAAAGGACAGAACCATTGTAAATCCTTTACATGACTGTAATGCATTACAAGTGTGGGATATTAGCCCTAATTAGTCATTAGGTTGCATTAATTGAGTAGGTAACCGCTTGAATAGAAGGTAATAGTATTTAGATAGGAGGAAGAAGAGCGAAAAAGCTCTGGGTCCTTAGACAAGTTTTTTTCTTGTAATAGTTGTAATGGATAAACGACTGTAATTAAGTTTTCTTTTGAATTGAATAGAACAGAGGAAATTGACCCAAATACACAATGTTTATATTGTTACAGTTTGACTGTATTGTTATGTGTTTATGGATGATGTTCATAGTGAATGAATGGATAGTTGGATGAGTTCAATTGTTTCTCTTATGTAATATTATGCAAGGAGTGCATGTAGAGCGCAAAGAGTGCATATGAAGAAGTTTTTTTTTACTTAAAGATCAGAAGAGATAGCGGGGAAATTTCGTATGCAGAGTGTGCATATTGAGCATAAGAAGTGCTTATAGAAACAAACTTTTGTTAAAGTTTGAAAGCTCGAGAGGTTGAGCGCAGAGTATGCCAGGAGGGCGTCAGAAAGTCTTTTGAAAAATACACAGAGTGCAAGTGTGTGCTAGGGACGAGATTTAATTTCAATTTCCAGAAGCTTAGGAGGAGTAGTGGTTTTAAGTCTCAAGGGGAAACACTAGAAAATTTCTAAGTTTTGAAGAGTTGAAGTGTTCAAAGGTGGAGCGCAGAAAATTGAAGTTCGAAGGAGGAACAAGTATGGAGGATTGAGTGGGAGAAATCCTTCAGACGAGAAGTTTGGAGAATAGATAAGATTGAAGGTTAGGATTCATTCAGAAAGAGTCGAAATCCTTCAAGCCGTTAGATCTCAGAGATGTAGCGCACTGGTTAGTGCGAGGAGTCATCAAAATTTCATGAAACAGAAGATTTTGGAAGAAGCAGAGTGAAATTTGCAAAACCCTGAATCGCAAAATCCTGAAATCATCGGGACCATCCATTGAAAGGAGACACATGGCAAGAGATCAACATTTCGTTGACTCGCAGAGTGGAAAGGTCAAAGGGTGGAGTTGTGAGAATTCATGAAACACAGAATCGTGGTTTGATCACAGTCGTTGGTTGGAGAGTTAGTGTGGACCATTGATCTGATCTGAATATTTCATAATTTCGGGTATCAGAGGATCGGGAGAACGGAGGTGAATCGCATCGAAAGTTACTAATACGCTAAATCTCGACGCACTCGGAAAGAATGGCCCCAGGTCATAGTGAAGGGTCATATGGATGGAGGATAAGGAAGGAGCTAGCACGCACTAGGCCCTTGTCGGAATTTCGGGACTCGAGAGTTCGAAGGACAAAGATTCGGTTGACTCATATAGCTGATACACAAAATCACGACACACCTTTTCAAGTAGGCGTGTGGTCACAAGGCATGGTCATGTGGATGAGACTTGCATTTATCACTTGTTCACGTGGGTTGAATTTTGTAAAGACCTGTGGATTATTCCTGAGAGGTTCCAGCAGGGAATCCAAGACTATTACAATTCAGTCTTGAGAAGCTCCTAAGATCGGGAGGCCACGCAGCCCTTGGAGAGAAGGGGGTATGCACTAGAGGTTTAGCAAGAGGGGGGACGTCTACAGTGGTTTATAAGGAAACCACACTAAGACACTTGGACGTTGGAGGATGAATGAGGATCCCTCATTGGTGGTTTTGGAAACCATTGTTCGAGCATCCGCGCAACTAGAGAGAAATACTGCTCTTGTGAATTAGTAATCTTCGTGTGGGGATCCTCTCCCGACTTGATATGAGGATCTACGACCGATATTTCTCAACTCCTAGATCAAACGGATATAATTTAAGGCGCACGTCTGATGGCCTTGGCCTTCTATGGCTCATGTTTAATATCTTTTCCAATTGGATGATGAAAATCCCACCCCCCCCCCNCCCCTTCAAAGAAACACAGTACTCGATGTTCTTTATGAGTACACTTTCCATGCATTTATGCTTCGACTGTTTCATCATCATTTATTTCATGAATAAACATTTTATTGTCTTCATCAATCAAGACGAAGAATTTACATATCAGCACAATACTTATCTGTGCATTTCATGGATCTATGTCCACATCATTTTCATATTCGCCCAGCTCATTGTTTTACCCTTGACATACCCATTATGTGCATAATCCCATTAAACAAATGAAAAAATTTTAAAGACTCAACTGATTTCTTTCACATGAGCTATCAAAGTCTCCCCTTCCTTGCGGTCACTCACCCTCCAAGCTCGGGCTTAGGAATCCCCTTCTCTGTTATATAGTCCCTTGGTCGATCCATATTGCCTGCCAAGGTTTTCTCTCATAAGAAAATTTTTAGAGACTTCGTTGAGTCTTACAGTTGAGGCGTCCCCCACGCTTTCTCTACCGAAAGCGTCCATTCACCTATGTCACCAGGACACATCATTCTATGGGAATCATGGCTTATCACAAGGTTCTCATGTCACTACTCTAGCCTTTTTCCATGCTTTCTAGCTTTGAAATCTATCATCTATCCTCCCTGGATAGATCTTTTACCTCACCTGTATCACATTCATACATAAATTTGTGAGATGTTATTATCAATTTCAATCAAAATTCTTTTCAAATCTGTTACCCGCGGATTTTTTTTTAATTCCACCTTTTCATTTTCAAATTTGTTTCATATAGGAACTAGATTCCACAAGCTCGAGACTTCTTTTCCTGGGTATTTTGGCTCTTTTACATCCAGCAGGTATTAGTATTCCTTATGGGATTACAAAACTGCCATATCCAAGATCCTTTCTCATGCAATTCATTCTTCACACAACCAAACAAATTGTTAGTTTTCATTCACATTACACTTTCAT
>ML854948.1:0-11883 GCA_009831015.1 Picea engelmannii | reverse complement strand
AGCAGGAAACAAAAATCTGTCGCACTTAGCACAACAGGAGTAGAATATATCGCAGCATGTGAAGCATGCACAAAAGCAATATGGCTGAGGAAGCTAATCTCCGATTTATTTGATCAGGTTCCAGATTCTACCATAATACATTGTGACGATCAGAGTTGTATAAGATTATCAGAACACCCAATGTTTCATGAAAGGTCGAAACATATTGAGATCAAATACTACTTTATTCGAGATAAAGTCCAGGAAGGAGAAGTAAAGCTCCAATATATCCCCACAGATGAGTAGACAACAGATATCCTGACAAAGCCTCTGTCCAGAATAAAGTTTGCATATTTCCGAGACAAGATGGGGATCGTGGAAATAGCTCCCTTAGTTGAAAGGGAATAAATGCCTCTCTAGGTTGCGAGGGATCACTGACATATTATTGAATTGAGGACATTCATTTTTAAAGATTGAAAAATAGTCCAGCTTGGACAGATTCTTTCCAGTTCGGAAAGTGGATTGAGATTTCTGATGGACAAACATTTTTCAGTTCGGAAAATGCTCGAGATTGCTAATGTACCATAGACATCGACTTCCCATTGTGGTTAACATGGGAAGTGGTCTAGGGCAGTCTCTCTTCTTGAGGGTTACTCAAGAAGACTAGCCCGCCTTGCCGGACATCGATTTCTCATTGTGGTTAACATGAGGAATGGTTCGTTTTGGAGGTTGGTGCAGGATAGTCATTTCCTCTTGTGGTTAACATGGGAAATGGTCTGGACAGTCATTCCTTAGGGCGGATTCATTCTCTCCAAGCTGCACTTTGTTTAGTGCCGGAGGAATGGCCCAGGGTGGGGAATGGTCCAGGTTCAGCAATCAGGGACAGGCATTCCTTAGGGCAGATTCATTCTCTCCAGGTTACACTTTGGTTAGTGTCGGAGGAATGGTCCAGGCTCAGAAAACAGGAGAGTTATTCTTCCTTGCTTGAGAAGAATAGTCCAGATGTCTCAACGTTGATGTTCTATTCTGAGGGTAGATACTCTTTCAGATCTCACAGATGTGAGTGAAAGAATGGCCCAGATGATTCAGTTTATATCATAACAACATTTTCTGTGCAGGTTGATATCAGATGATTGTTATGGAGACTGTCTGTCTCTAGACAGTAGAGATATGCTACTGTGGTGGATATGTTCCACTGTTTGTGACGGTGTCATGATTTGAGTAGTTGTGTACTACCATGGATAAACACAGTTGTGATCCATCAATTGACATTGTACCAATTGTCATGGAGATTATTCAGTTGGATAATAATGATAGTGCTCGTAATGCTACCAGTTGAATGGTCTGTTTGTGCTCAAGACCATTATCAGTTATACCTCCCTAGCTAGGAGGGAGTGTTGATATTATGGTAGCTTCGGGAGGTATGAACCTCTTTTGTGACCTTTGACAAGATTAGAATGTTCCGGAAGAAAGAAAAGAAATGAAAGTAACCCTAGATGAGATGTCGGCTGAAGAGAGATAATTAATATGAATTAATTAGTACCCAGAATGAGAAGTCGGCCCAGGTAAGTCTGCCAGGAATACTATAAATACAGGGCACCAGTCTCTCATTTGACGCACTTCTCAGAATCGTAGAAAGTCACTTGTGCGCACTGCAGTCTAGCAGTCTTGTGCGCAAGTCCTTGGGAAGGTGTTGCTCCAATTTTGGGTTGGACTCTTTGATCAACTTTGGTTACTTCTTGCTTGGTGCATTAGCCTTGCTTGGCTATTGGATTGCTACTAGAATTCTTCTCTCTGTCAAGGTCAAGGTGCTTGGAGGGTGGCTTCGGCTTATGGTTGGGTGACAATAGAGATATTGCCAATAGTAAAACGAGCACATCCACTTATATTCTAACACCTGTGGCTAAAAATCTGCATAAAAAACAACAAGGTATATTTTATAGGAAAAACTACAAAACCAAGAAACTTGTTAACTTAGTATTAGCCCAATGAAACACCAATTTGAATGTAAATTTCTGATATGAAAGTGAAACTCTTAGTGTCTATTCTAGATCATAACGATGCTAGTAAATGAGAGAAAAGAACGAAAGAATATTAGATAAATGTTGGAAACTTTGGATGATTGAAAAGAGTGGGTTTTCCACTCTAAAACCACTCCTTCAACCCTCTAGTGATCTACCACAACTTTTGCTTTGCTACACAAGGAAACAAGGAGGTGAGAGCATCCAAAAAGCTTGTAAAATACTTTCTAAACTTCAAAGGAAACTACCACAAAATCAATAGCAATACTACTACTAATATCACCCAAGAAAAATACTTTGCTTGAGTCTCCAAGCGAAACTAGTGAAAGCAAAATGCAAGAAAATGAAATGTAGTTATATCACCTCACAAGAACACCATACAAGGCACCAAGAAGACTCCCAATGCACACAATAGATTCTCAAAAGCTTCCTTCATTATCCACAAAATGTTGCTACAAATACTTGTAGCAAGATTCACACATGAGAACATGAGAGTGAGAGGGAAAGAATGAGAGAAATTTTGGCATAATAGACTTGCTCCAAGAGATCATGAAGAAATGAGGGGGAGAGAGTCTCTTTTATAGTTGAGGATGTGGAGAGACCCCACTTGGATGTGCTCCAAGACTCCAAGTGGCATCCATCCATGGGAGGAGGGTCTCATCAAGAGGGGTGCACTTCTAGGTCAAGAGAGTGATGTGAGGGTTGAGGGGTGAGTGGGGAAGGGGGAAACGATCTTCCCCATTAATCAAAAGTATAGTTAGGGTCAATGTAATGTTCCCAAGCCGATTTTTTTCGCTTGGAACACTAACTGTCCACGGATTTACTTATTTATTTGTGTGTGTTTGCAGATTGGCCTCTCAAGTTTCAGCCTTAGGGTTATATTTACTTATTGAGCACAGATCTGAAGATATACTCAACAACAATACAAGATCTACCAATACACAAGATATGGAACCCAAAAGCATAGATCTGACCTTTATTAATATGAAAGCAAGAACCTGATACAAGGTGGATGCAGATCTGGAATGATCATTAGATGCTCCAATGGATAAGAGCTGCTACAAAATGCTCGAATAGGGAATAAGATACGAGCCTCCAAAGGTTGGATATATGTTGAAGACCAATACAAGAAGACCAGGGTCAACTCCAAACCCCCCTGGCTGATGGCACGCCCTGCTGTAGATATGAGAAGACCAATAATTCGGCTCAACTGAAGAATGACTCCAAATGACACCAAAGTCTACCAGATGGTAGATCGGGGCATGTAGAAGCCCTCCCTGAAATCTCAAGCCAAGATGCCAAGATCTACCTCATCAAACTGCTGAAACCCTAATCCAGATTTCACCCTCCTGAAGACTGTCAAGCTCAATAATTCGGCCCAGGTAAAGGGGACCTCCAAATCCCTTGAAACTCTCCAGAAAGATAGATCGTGCTGCCACAAGCCCTTAGGAGAAGTCTCAGGGTCAGATCTGAGGTGTAACCCCCTCAATCTGACTAGATCTGAATCACAGTTGCGCCCTCCTTCTCTCCAACACGTCCCAAAGCTGCACATAATGATATAGCTGAAGTAACTCTCCAAAAACACTGCAAAACTGATGAACAAGGCCTTGCCAATAATACCTAGATGCTAGAATGTCAATAATCCTTGTCACAAGATGGATCGAACTTCTCTTCATGAAATGATGCACCCTTGCTGGAAAACCCCCAAAGGGTACGACCTCCTGCCTCCTGGATCAATAGTGGAACTTGTGAAGACTATAGAATGGTGTGGGTGGAGTATTTCATCCCCAAGACCAAGCTTGGAACAAGGTGAGTGGAATCTTTCACCACTGAGTTGTTCTCTAGGATTTGTAATCTCAAAACCCTCAAAACTGTGTGCTCAAGAGCCCAATAGCCAAAATGCAATAATATCCAAGATGCCTGAGAGGTGCGCCCTAGGCTTTCCTTTATACCTCATTCTATTCTTTTGTTGAGTTAAGTTAACCTCTAGGGTCAACTCCTAACTCACCTCAAGTGCTCTAATTCTCCATTGAGTTACTTTTTACCTTTTTCAGTCAACTTCAAGTTATAACGTTGGTTTAGCTGACCTTTCCCCATGTTTCATGAGACTATAGCCTAGTGGGGATGACTAGGCCACTGAGTCTCTCCAAACCTCTTCATCAAGAGGTGGGGGACATTACAGTCTCCCCTGCTAGAAATTGCTTGTCCACAAGCAATTCTGAACCTATCTCCTTAATCACCTGTTCACTCTCCCACGTAGCATCCTCAATAGGAAGATCCTTCCATTTGACCAAGTATTCCCTGATGCTTCTCCTCCTGAGTTTCTTCTCCCGAACCTCTAGTATTTCTTCCGGTATTAGCACTAGTTGTCCCTCTTCATCCAAGGGTGGTAGTACTTCCAATGGTGTGATGTGTTGGCCAATGGCCTCCTTCAAGCATGACACGTGGAAGACATTGTGAATTCTGCTATCCTGTGGGAGCTCCAACTCATAAGCTATGACCTCTACCTTTCTGCTGATCCTATAGGGCCCAAAGAACCGGGGTTGGAGCTTTTCTGCTCCACTCCTTTTGATAGAAGCCTGTCTGTACGGTTGGAGCCTTAGGTAGACTAAGTCACCAAACTCAAAAGTATGCTCTAGCCTGTGTTTGTCTGCTTGGACCTTCTGCTGATTTTATGCCCGCTGTATGTGATCCTTCAACTCCTTGAGGATGTCCTGACTCTGTTGTACCCAATCCTGTACCATCGGGGCTCTGCTGTCACCAAAAGCAATCTCTACAAAAGAGAGTGGGTCGTAACTGTACAACGCCCTGAATGGGGTCATGCCTATGGACATGTGATAGGTGGTGTTGTAACAATATTCCCCCAAGTGTAGCCACCTGACCCATGCCTTCTGCTGCCCTGCTACATAATTCCTGAGATAGCCTTCTACCCATTTGTTGATGATTTCGGTCTGCCCATTAGTCTGCGGGTGATAGCTAGTGCTAGGAGTCAAGGCTGTACCAACCAACCTGAATAGCTTCTGCCAAAAGGTGCTCATAAATCGGCTATCCCTGCCACTAACAATGTTTTTGGGTAGGCCATGTAGTCTGAAGATCTCTTTGAAGAATAATTCGGCCACCTGTGTTGCATTGAAGTCTGTAGCAATGGAGAAGAAGTGTACAAATTTAGTCAACCTGTCCACCACTACGAAGATACAATCCTTCCCCTATGCCCTTGGCAACCCTGTGATGAAGTCCATGGATATGCTCTCCCATTTGTGCTCTGGGATGGGTAAAGGTTGCAACAATCCTACTGGATGAGTGTGCTCATCCTTATTCTCTTGACAAGTAGTACACTCCTTGACGTGATTCATCACATCCTCTTTGACGCCCTTCCATGAGAACCTTTCCCTTACTTGCCTGTATGTTTTGCCAATCCCTTGGCACCCTGCGACCGGTGAGTCATGACAAGGCTGTAGTATCTTGGCCTTGAAGGTTGATTAAGGAACAAGAAGATTCGGCCCTTGTAATAGATGATGCCATCTATGACTCTGAAATTATCATCATGTACTTGCCCATCCAGCAACTGACAAGCGAATTGATTTTTGGAATACTCCACCAAGAGGTGAGCCTTCCGATCAACTGATATATCGGTCATGGCATAAACTGATGGACTCCGGGATAAAGCATCTGCAACCACGTTGTTCTTTCCCTTGACAAATTCATTGTCAAAATCATAGGCTTGTATCCTGCTGACCCATTTCTGTTGTCTCTCATTCAAGTCCTTCTGTTCCAAGAAGTACTTAAGGCTATTGTGATCTGACCTCACCACAAACCTTGCTCCCACCAAGTACTGTCTGAATTTGGCCAAGGCATGCATGATGGCCAACATTTCCTTATTGTAGATAGTGTAAAGAAGCTCATGGCCTCTCAACTTCTGGCTCTCATAGGCAAGGGGATGCCTATTCTGCATCAGTACGGCCCCAATTCCCTCCCCGGATGCATCACACTCCATTATGAAGGGTTGGCCGAAATCTAGCAAGGCTAAAACTGGGCATGTGCTCATTACCTTTTTCATCTTGTCAAAGGTGAATTGGGCTTCTTCACTCCATTTGAAAGATCCCTTTTTGGTCAAATCGATCAAAGGTGCACAAAGTTGTGAGAACCCTTTGACGAACTTCCGGTAATAAGTGCAAATGCCTAGAAATCCCCTCAATTTTGTAATAKTTTTGGGTGTGGGCCACTCAACTATCGCTTGCATCTTCTCCTGATGTACCTGTACCCCTTTAACTCCAATAATATGTCCCAAGTAGAGGACCTATRTCATCCCAAATTCACATTGGGTGTGGGTATATGCCTCCTCTGTAGCAATGCTGAGTCAATGAAGTTGTGGGAGGCTCCCCCATCAATTAGCACTGACACCTTCTGCCCCTGCAAGACTCYTCTCATCCTGAAGGTGTTGTACTTGGGCACCCCACTGATGGATGCCAAAGTAGCTCTCTCCTCTGCCGTACTGTCATGATCTGTAGCCTCCTCCTCTGCAGTTTCGATGGTGTCTGCCTCTATGTTCTGGATGTGGCCGAAATCCTCCTCCTCTTCATTATCTGATGTCACTACTATGTAATGAACTTGGCCACGACCCATGCACTTGTGGGATGGGTTCCATGGCACTTTACATGTGTAGCATAACTGTTTCCTCCTCAGTTCTCTTCTAGTATTCTCATCCATCCTACCTCTCCCCCTGTCAAACCCCCTTGGGTCACGCCCTCCTGGGTTCATTGGAGGTCTTTGGTCTCTACCTCCGGTGTTTAGAGGTGGTCTAGGCACAAATTTCGGTTTTGCAGCTGGACCTAGATCTCTCGTTCTCCAGATAGCATCCTGTAAGTTGGTAGGCTTAAAAGCCTTAACCCAACCCTTCAAGGGTTCCATCAACCCCTCAGTGAAGAGCATCATAAGCCTAGATTGTGACACATCCTGCACCATGACTGCCAACCTCTGGAATTCCTCAATATATACCTTTGGTGCTCCTGTATGTATGAGCTGTGTGAGGTCCCGAAGATGTAGCTCAGGATCCCCCTGGTCAAACTTGTCAATGAGTCTCTGAGTAAACTCTGTGTATGCCACTATCTGATTGTGGCCCAGTGTGGTCAATCCATGATACCACCAATCATGAGCTTTGCCATCCAAGTACATGGTGGCAAATTTGATGGCCTCTATCTCCCTCATAGGGTTAAGTTGCAGGTAAGTGTCTAGTTTCTGTACCCACGCTTGTGTAATCATCTTGGCCAAACCATCAAAGTAGGGGATCTCCATCTTCCCTGCCCTGCGCTCATACTCATAGCTGCTCCTTTGGTACGGCCTAGGCTTGTTCTTGAATTTTAATCCACATAACTGATCTAGGGTGATTTGTCTCTGAACAGGTAAACTTAATAAGCTGTACTCCCTAGAATATTGAGCAAACAGATCGTCAAACTCCTCTGGTTGGTTGAGTTGTGTGGGTTCATCAGTGAAAGAGGGTAAGTACGGCCTAGGAGTAGCCCTGCTACCTGTCTGTCTATGTGGTGCTCCCCCTCCATGGCTTCTCTCAGAGTGATGGTAGGGAATATGCTCAGGTTGATACCTGTTCCCTCCATGAGTTCCACTAGTTTCCCTGTTGTCATACATTTCTAGACCTCTCCCCTTGTGATTCATTTCCATCAACATCTCTGCTATCCTTGTTTGGTTTTCATCTACCTTCCTTAAGGTCTCTTGTATTTCGGCCTGCCCCCTACGGTTTGCCTCTTGGTTTTCCTGTAAGTGGGTGACCAAAGTGCTCTCTGTCTGATTGATGGACTTACGAAACTCTTGTGCTAAGAATGCCAAGCCCTGTGGCTCATTGTCATCACCTGAACCCTCCATTTCGACTTCTGTCTCACTTGTCTGTTTCTTCCTTCGGCCCATATAAATGCCACTGAATTTTTGCATGTACTAATCCTCACAGGATGGGAGGATCAGAGCTCTGATACCACTCTAATGTTCCCAAGCCATTTTTTTTCGCTTGGAACACTAACTGTCCACTGATTTACTTATTTGTTTGTGTGTGTTTGCAGGTTGGCCTCTCAAGTTTCGGCCTTAGGGTTATATTTACTTATTAAGCATAGATTTGAAGATATACTCAACAACAATACACGATCTACCAGTACACAAGATATGGAACCCAAAATCATAGATCTGACCTTTATTAATATGAAAGCAAGAACCTGATACAAGGTGGATGCAGATCTGGAATGGTCATCAAATGCTCCATTAGATAAGATATGAGCTACTGCAAAATGCTCCAATAGATAATAAGAAACGAGCCTCCAAAGGCTGGATATATGCTGAAGACCAATACAAGAAGACCAGGGTCAAGTCCAAATCCCCCTGACTGATGGCACGTCCTGGTGCAGATATGAGAAGACCAATAATTTGGCTCAACTGAAGAATGTCTCCAAATGACACCAAACTCCACTAGATGGTAGATGGGGGCATGTAGAAGCCCTCCTTGAAATCTCAAGCCAAGATGCCAAGATCTACCTCATCAAACTGCTGAAACCCTAATCCAGATTTCGCCCTCCTGAAGACTGTCAAGCTCAATAATTCGGCCCAGGTGAAGGGGACCTCCAAATCCCTTGAAACTCTCCAGAAAGATGGATCGGGCTGCCACAAGCCCTTAGGACAAGTCTAAGGGTTAGATCTGAGGTGTAACCCCCTCAATCTGACTAGATTTGAATCACAGTTGCGCCCTCCTTCTCTCTAACACGTCCCAAAGCTACAGATAATGATATAGCTGAAGTAACTCTCCAAAAACACTCCAAAACTGATGAACAAGGCCCTGCCAATAATACCTAGATGCTAGAATGTCAATAATCCCTGTCACAAGGCTGGATCGAACTTCTCTTCATGAAATGATGCGCCCTTGCTGGAAAACCCCCAAAGGGTACGACCTGTTGCCTCCTGGATCGATAGTGGAACCTGTGAAGACTCGGAATGGTGTGGGTGGAGTATTTCATCCCCGAGACCAAGCTTGGAACAAGGTGAGTGGAATCTTTCACCACTGAGTTGTTCTCTAGGGTTTGTAATTTCAAAACTCTCAAAACTGTGTGCTCAAGAGCCCAATAGCCAAAATGCAATAATATCCAAGATGCCTGAGAGGTGTGCCCCAGGCTTTCCTTTATACCTCATTCTATTCTTTTGTTGAGTTAAGTTAACCCCCAGGGTAAACTCCTAACTCACCTCAAGCGCTCTAATTCTCCATTGAGTTACTTTTTACCTTTTTCAGTCAACTTCAAGTTATAACGTTGGTTTAGCCGACCTTTCCCCATGTTTCATGAGACTATAGCCTAGTGGGGATGACTAGGCCACTGAGTCTCTCCAAACCTCTTCATCAAGAGTTGGGGGACATTACAGTCAAAGGGGGGGTCTACCAAAGTATTGGGGGCCCTCATGGCATATTTTGTATTTTTCATGAGTTATTGAGCAAGGGGGGCACCCCTCTTCTAAGGAGATGGTCAATGTGGGTTGTTGGCTAAGCAAAGGGGGTCTTTCTAAGTTGGAAATCATTTTCCCAACTTAGGAAATGCATTTGGGATACTTTTCCCACTCTCTCTCATGACGTTAGTGACTTTTACAAAATCTGACTATTTTAATTATGCCAATTACATGCTGATTTTTGACCGACTTGGACTCCTCATGGACAATGGCCTAACAAAACTTGTCCAAATAAGCTGAGACTTGGTCCAAGGGTGTAGGGGTTCATGTACCATTTGATTTGAGTACTCATACCTCTATACTTAATTACATTTTGCAACAAAAATAATTAAAAATCCCCAGTTTGCGGGAATTTTAATTATTTAAAAAATCCTATCAAAACTTAACGGAATTCCACAAGACTCTAGGAATTTTAATTATTTAATTATTTACAACACTCCTAGACCTTAGCTACCCCTTGGGTTCGATCATTAGAATTCCTTTCACCACTTTGGAGAATTATTTGTGAGTGAAAAACTCAAGGATAATTAAAATTGCAGTTAAGCAAGGTTAATTACCTGAGGAAAAAAAACACTTGATGAAAGGACTTCCCTAATGATAAAGTCCTAGATAACTAGAAAACAATTGATTCATGCTAACATTGTTACAATATTATCCCACACAGGGAGGCGGAAATTTCGATTACATAGAAAAGCATGTTGGGGGCAAAATTTGCCCTGTTGAGCAAAAAGTTGTCAAAATGGTTGTACCAATAGGTACACATCTTCATGGAACATGGAGTTGACCCCTAGTCGAAATAGGTTGTCAACATCTAGCTCCACATGGGGACGTGTGTTTGATCTTTTTGAAGGAGAGCATACAAGAACTTCAGAATCTACAAAACAAAATGCTCACCAATATCCAACATAAGTACATATATAAACATAATAATCAATAAATGAGATACTATTGACACTAATTACAGAAATAGAATTATGATACAATGAAGAATATAAGCAACATAAGTATACAATCAAATGCAATAATATAAAACTGAAAGAAAAAGAGAAGGGTTAGAAGTAAATTACAAAAGGGTGTCCCTTTGGACAACAAGTGGTCATGTTGAAAACATTACTTCAAGGTGGAGTATGTCTAAGTTTATGTCGTCCCACTGGCTAAGATGAGTTGCTAGAAGGCTAATACACTTTATCCTGTTTTCTGCTGTTCTCATGTGAATCCTTGTTTCTAACCTTAGGCCACTTGGGATAATCCTCCTTAAAATATTTCTGATGATTTTGCATAGGTGCCAAGTGAAAAGATTTTGAACTTAGTTTTTTCCTTGAAAGGCTTGACATACCTCTTCACAGGGATGATATATTTTACATTATCATTATTAACCTTATCATCCTTATGATCTTCTATCAGACTTGCATCACATATTCTTCCCTTGATTTTCCCAATTCTAAAAAACAAGGAGGATGTGGCCCAAGAATCCCATCTGATTCTTTCTGACATCTAACTGATTCCTCTGATGACTAGTGAGTGGATGACACATTTTCAATTGGAAAAACCAACTCTGTTTGTAATCCTGAAGGAGTTATATCATTATTCATTTTATTTGAATCTTCTTCAAGAAAAAGCCCATTAAAAGAATCCATGGTCTCCCAAACATTACAAACATTTGGGAGTTTATCTTTAAGTTTTATCTTGGTAAATGCTAGAGAATTGGACTCTATCTCATAACATCCCATTTCTACTTCACGATACGCAAGCTCATCCGTGGGATTCCTAGGATCTTCAACATGGTACTTCCTTTCTAACTCCTTGTTTAATCTAAACATGGATGATGGAACCATTTGGAGTAGGAATGGTGGCATAAGTTAAGTCCATTTGTAAATTACCACCCAAGTCTGTAGCTGTTTTTCTTGATAACAACATACCCCAAGCATCAGGTACATGAATTACAACTATGTCCATTTCTATCATGATGTCCGGGAATGCAACCAAGTGTACTTGTAAGCCTTTAATCAAACCATGCACCTTAATTGTTTTGCTATCCATGGCACAAATGTTATGATAAGGTCTAGATATCCTTAAGTTCAATTGTTCCATTACTTCCTTAGTCATAACATTTGAGCTAGCCCCTGAGTCAAGCATGCAATTGTGAAGAATGAAATCATTCATGAGCAAAGAAAGATAAAAAGGTCTATTCTTTTCATTTCCCCTATCCATATTCTGCAAAATAACAGGTGCATCCTGGTAAGCTAGTGCTAGTGGCCTGTCTACCATGTTCTGAGAAGGATTTTTTATAGCTTTTAGTAGTTTCTCCCTTTGAGATGGAATCTTCATAATTTCTGACATAGGCACCAACATCTTTGCATTATTGAGCCATCCTCCTAAGTCAATATTTAATTCT
>ML854946.1:18376-28585 GCA_009831015.1 Picea engelmannii | reverse complement strand
GCTCGAATGATTAATCATTGATGAACTATGTAGTATGGATGTCATTTCTATCTATATTGATGTACAAATATGCATGTTTTCATATATTCTGCAACTAATTTGTCTTTCTAAATATTTTTTTGAATATAAACGCAATATATATATAAAAATTTATATAAATATATATCTAATAGACGCTTTCGGGACGCTTCGCTTCCGAGGATTTTTTGAAAATGACGCTCCCGACACTTCACTTCCTAAAAACGCTCCCGCTTTGCTTCGCTCTCTGGCAACATTGATTTTTGGCATTTCTCTTGGTGGAAGGTTTACAACTAGTGTTTGGCTATATGAATTCTTGGTTAATGTAAGTGAATTTCTGCAACACTTCTTTATTGAATGGTTATGGTATTGTTTACTTGCATTTTGTTATTATAATTTGTTGGATTAAACCCTAGGGGACAAGAACATGTTGGTGTCCTTGTCTCATGTCCCTACTAAGTTAATTTAAGAGCCATTTTGATTTGCTGAAGTTAGATAGAGCCTTGCCATAGCAACACTCTACCTCTACTCTTCTAGCCTAGCTGTTTTATCCTTGTCATTGAGCTAAGAAGGAGGAAAACGCATCAAGGCCTAGGGTTTCTACACCTTGGTGAGCCGTTTTCCCCTAGGGTTTGATTGATGAAGCCTTGCCTTAGCAACACTTCATCTTCAAACTCTCTTGTCTTTAGCCCTACCAACTATTACTCAAACTAGCTGTTTTCATCTTGTCAATGAGCTAAAGAAGGAGGAGAAGGCACTACGGCCTAGGGTTTCTACACCTTAGTGAGCCTTTCTCCCCTAGGGTTTCATTGTTGAGGCCTTGCCTTAGCAACACTTCAACAATCCTTTTGTCTTTAGCCCTATCACTATCATCACAACCCTTCAACTTTTGCAATGATTTTTGACTCCATTTGCCCTAATAAAGCACTCATCTAAGACTTCATGTGTTGAGTACCTTTATCACAAACACATCCAATACTTTGAACAACTACTAATCCTTCTAACCCTAGCCTAGACTAATATTCACTAACCCTATTGCTGCTATTATCTACTTGTGTTATACTAATACCTTGTAGCATTCATTTATCTTTAAAGCAATTGAATGATTGACTAAGGCGTTGCTTCTAGCAATGTTACATTGATGATAAATTGCAATTGTTTATTGTGAAGCTTCATTAGCATTTATTGAGAAGTGATATATTGTAATCATTGCTAGTTCACATCATCGATTTGCTTCATCAATATTGGCTATCAATTGCCTTATATCAGAAGTCCTTGATTATATAAAGTACTAACCAAGCAAGTGATCTTGCATATGCATAGTTTTCTTATTGCTTTGTCTCAGGCAGGTACACCTTTTTGGTTATTACTCATCTTTATTGGCTGATTATCCGGGACTTTCTGATCGGTGGTGACTTGTGAGGGGGAATATCATACTTAGCCTTTTAAGTCTTTGCCTTCTCAAAACCCCAGGTCACCGGGAACGTCTCCCCTGGGCCTACCCAGAGCTATCCTATTGAGGTGACAGTGGTAGGATAGTCTCAGTTTCGCCAGTTTGCCTTTCTTTCACCTGTCCTTTATTCCAACTACAAACTGTGTGATAACAGGTCTGATACATTTCCATGAATGTACTCCTTTCTTCTAAAGAAGGTTGTTGCAAAGTCTCCTCCAAATGGCCTTTTGTTGCTGCATATGAAGTCGTCCCACAGAGAAAAGACATCCTATGTTTCCAGAATTCGATTGGGGAAGAAGATATCAATCCTAGCAAGGAGATATGGTCACTCTCACAAGGATATGCGCCCTGATATATATTTCATGTGCATGCTTCTTCTGCAAAACCACTCAAATAAGTCTACCTGTGGGTGATTATAATGTGCAACAACTCTCTTCAGCCTAATATATCAGTCCTGTAGTGACAAAATCAGCCCCTAAAAGGTATGAACAACATCATCAAAGGCAAGGGGTAGATCTGTGGGTGACAACCTCTCGTATTTGACCTTTCCAACAGTATCCAACTAGTCCCCAAGTGGAATATGACCACATCTACAGGTACAACGCTTCCCTTCACACTAAACTTGGCCCACAATGAAGATTCTTCAGTCCACCAACAAAGGAATTGACCCCAAGCAATAATAACATCAGGTCACAAAGAAATATGTAATGTCCCCACTTTGCGACATCATCACAGTGCAGAGGGTTATGATGACCAGAGTAGCCAGATGGAGGTTATAGCGAGTACAGGGGTTATTGAGAGACATTGTGAGGTCCAGATTGCATTGCTCATCATATTCCATCATTATGAGCCATTCCGCACAGGTTGGCTTTGGTTTCATTGCATTCCGATGATTTCCATGATTTTGACTATTTTGAGCTATAAGTCAATGGAATTCACTTAAGAGGTCATTTTGGGCACATTACTTGGAGGAACCTCTCAGTGTAATAGCTCATTGGAATCGGGAGGAGCAACACTATGGGATGGGATGGCTAGAAGTGACTTTCAGTGGCCAGGGAAGCCACAAGGAAAGATAAGGAGATTTTCAAAGGTAAAAAGGTTAATTAATTAATTAAAGTGATTTAATTAATTAATTAAATATTAATAAAATGAAAGTCACTTTGGAGGGACAAGGTGAGCCAAAAGTATAAAGGAAAGGTAGGGGCCTCTTCTCATTCATTCATGTATGTATCTTTTGATATCTGGCTTTTAGCTAGTGAGCCCAACATTGGGGGTTTTGAGGGTTTTGACATAACAAACCCTAGAGGACGATTCGGTGGTGAAAGATTCCACCTAGCTTGTCCCAAGCTTGGTCTCAAAGATGCAATACTCTCCCACACCATTCTTGTTCCAGATCTATTCAGTTGCAGGGGGATTCTACATCAGTTTCATGTGCAAATAGAGAGAGGGCGCACTAGTTGAGGGTTTCCAGCAAGAGGGGCGCACCATCCTTGGATAGAGATTCGTTGTAGGAGATTGGCAGGGTTTTTGGAGATTCCATCACTTGGGTTCTCTTTGCAGGGTCTTTACTATCATTCCTAGTGCTTTCTGAGAGAGTTTCATGGTTCAGATTATTTCTTAGAGCAGTGGGACGAATTGAAGAGAAGGAGGGCCTTTCTGAGATTCAGATCTAGTCAGTTTGGAGGAGTTACACTTCAGATCTGACCCTGAGACTTCACCTAGTGACTTGCAGTGTTTCGATCTATATTTTTGGAGAGTTTTAGAGCATTTGGAGGCCTCCTTCAGCAGGGCCGAATTATCTAGGGCTTCAGTCATCCAGTGGGGCGCACCATTCAATAGAGGAGTTTCAAATCTACATGGTTTGAGAGTAGATTTGGACACCTGGGTTGTCCTTACAGCTGCCCGATCTACCAGTTGGCATATTTCTCGGGGTGATTGGACACTTTTGGCAGCAGGGCCGAATTGTTGAGGAGCTTCAGCTACCCAACAGGGTGTGGCATCTTCCAACTTGAGAGGTTTGGCACTTGGCATTGGTCTTCATCTCTTATCCAGCCTTTGGAGGCTTATTTTGTATTATCGGGAGCATTTTGTAGCAGCTCTATTATCTATTTTCTTGGCCATCTGTTGAGCATTCTAGATTGGCATCTTTATTGTAGCAGGTTTCTTTATTTTATGAATAAAGCAATTGAGATGTTTTGGCTTGTCTATCTTATTGCATATGGTTGAGGTATGTTCCATGGTTGTCTCTTTCTGTTATTTGCTGCATACACACATATAAACTTATCAGTAATCCCTAAGGCCGAAATCAAGAGGCCATTCAACAAGTAAACACAAGTAAACAAATAGATCAGCAAACTGTTTGACGAAATACCTCACTCGGAAAAAGTTTTAAAAAGACACCAAAACAGTGATGATCCTTGCATAATGGCTTGGGATCATTACAAAATAGCTCTATCCCACACTTAGATATCTGCTCAACCACCCATAAAAACGCCCAGATTGTAAAAAAATTCCCCCACAGAGATTACTCAGCCTCCACACTCGTAAAACACCAGCCACAGACTTAGTTTGTTTTCCCTTTACACAACTCGGCCTCTTCAAAGGGATTTGACCCACATATGATCAAACTTCGTTGCCAAAACAATGTAACTCAGTTGTAAATAGAAAGAACTCAACCACTGTTAAGAAACCTCAACCAAAAGAACATGAACTCTATCACAACTAAAGCACAAATAGTAGATCTTGATGATCTCCTCGCAATGACTAGCTAGGGTGTATCGTTGCAACACCGAAACCAATCCTAGGGTTTGTCACCAAAACCCTCAAAACCCCAAGCTCTAAGAGGTCTCCTAGCTAAGAGGCCGAATACAAAATAATCAATCAACATAATCAGAGAATAGAGGCCCCTATCTCTCCTTTATACCCCCCCATTCACCTTTTCTCTCCAAATGACTTTTCTTTATTTTATTATTTCTTGAATAAATCACTTAATTAATTAATTAACCATTTAAACTCTAAAAAGTGATTTATCCATCCTTATGGCTTCTCTGGCCACTAAAAGTCACTTCTCATCATCTTATCCTGTAGTGCTCTTCCTCCCGATTTCGATGAGCTATTACACTAAGAGGTTTCTCCAAGTAATATGCCCATTATGACCTTCTTAGTGAATTTAATTAAAATATGACCCATAATAACTCAAAATTACGAAAATCGTCGGAATGCAACGAAACCAAAGCTAAGTTGTGCAGAATGGATCTTGATGATGAAATATGATGAATGATGCAAGTCAGGCCCAATAAAACCCCTCAATATCTCCCAAATTCGTTGTCACCCCGATCTGGCTACTCTGTTAGGAATAACACTCTGTAATGTAATAATGTCCCAAAATGGGGACATTACAGTCCTCCCTACCGAAATATTGTTTGTCCTCAAGCAATTACTGAATCCAACTACATATGATACCGGGGTCCCATATCCACCTGTGTGACACAAGGTAGACTCCCCTCAAGATGTGGCCTCTCCAATGCTCACCATGCATGACACCCACATGCTCCTGATGAGTAGAATGATCAATGGCCAAAGAATCTCATTCAACTCCCCGAGCAACCACTCTACTCAAAACTCAAATCCATCAAACACTGAACTACCAAGAACTCCAATCTTTGGATCCCATATCAAAATGTGAATTGCAATGACTCGTGAAATATAGTCATGTAACATATCAATACCATGAGTCTCCTGCAAATAACACACGATCTCAACCCGAAATGAGTCTATCCTTCAAGACCGTACCAACCCAACACGACCTCGATTGACTGAACATGTTGCTGCCATAGTGAGGTACTACAAGACCTCAACGAATCACCAACAAGTGACGTGCTCCCCCCAATACTGAAGCTCACTGGAAATTCAAAGTGACTTCCCCCTGCAAAGATCCACTCGTCTCCACTAGTCAATGAAATTCCCAGCCTTGTAATCCCAAGGTCCCATGCTAGTCTCTAACAGGGAGCATCATGTTGACGCTGCACTACTCTGATCATGACTGTCTGCTCAAAGTGTAAATAATGGATCCTCCACTCATGGATCCTCATAAGATGAAGCAAACTACTGACCAAATGGACTCCCGGATCCCATGTCAAATTTGGAAGTGCATCACTTCCAATCCCCACTAACTGCTGATGTGCCCTACTGGTAACTGTCGAAAGCTCTCCATCCTCATCCCAATGAGAATTTGAATATTTATCAACCTCTGAGATATCCTCTATCCCATGGCCTAAGATACTCTCCATCATGCCCAAGGCCTCAATTGTTCGTCTCTGATGATCCAACCCTATCCTGCTGTATGCAATAAAGACACTCCTGTCATGGGTTCTCAGCCTACCAACTCTCCATGTCCCCTGCCACTGTCTATCTCACCTTGTGTTACTGTCAATGATGAAGGTATTGAGAAAGGCTATCATAAATATCTGCAACCAACTGTAGGACTGGAAAGTATCATATGCTTTGGTCAATCCCAAGGACTTGACCAAAAGGTCGTCCACTGGAACCCATGGTAAATAATTGCCTGTACTCTTGGGTGTACTACTCGTTCAACCTCTATATGAAGGTCAGTCAATCCTGGAACACAAATGGAAGTATCCTCATAACTGTCCCTGGCTCTGGAATCCCCATGAGCATCTGTATGACCAACTATCTCAAAACCCCTCGTGAAGAGTGGTCCATGTGACCCATGGACATCCTCCTGCGTCTCCTGATCATATCTCTCCATACTCACCAGTGATCCTGTGTACTCCTCATGCTCCTCCATCAACTGATGCTCTACTACTAAACCACCAACATCCTCTAACAATGTGGCTGAATGATATGTTGGACTCTCTATTGAGATAGATGTAGTGGATCTTTGACTAGTCTCCTCAAGGAGCTCCTCTAATTTGGACCCTGTTTCTTGAAGGGCTACCTGTGTACCTTCCAAGAATCTCCATGTGCCCACCAACTCATGAGTGAGTCGATCCACCTCAACCTCCTACTCTCTTAGTGCCCTGTGATACATCTCGCCAACCTCCAATAGGTAATACCTATCCATCGACAACTACTGGTAGTCGTCCCTCATCACAGTCACTCTTTCCCTGAGCATATGGAAGTCATCAATGAAAAGTCCCCCGTTTGAACTATCATGTGCCATTGAGGTCCTCCAACAATAATCTGCCACCAGTGCATTTGTAGCATCAAAGTCCCATAGCTACTGCGATCATATCCTCACTAACCTTCAACTGCATTGCCAATTGGTGTGGCTCTCCATAAGAATGCTCCCTAGTATCTGTTGTGCTACTCTGGTCCTCAGTCATGTGCACCTCCTGCGAAATAGTATCAGTCTCCAAAGGTGACTCGTCCGGTGTCCATGCCTCATCGTACTTAGGTGTACTCACACCCAAATCATCACAACCCTTTGTACAAGATGAAGATGTCAACTCCTCCTCATGCATTGTCCTTCTATCAACCTGTTCATCCCACGTGCTAGTGTCACCGGATGATATAGTCACATATGGCTGAAGCTTATTTGCACATTGCTCCACTACATTCATAGCAAGTCTACGTGTAGCCGAAGAAACCTCCTCCTTTTCTCTCCCCAAGGAAGCTAGTATAAGTGATACCAGCCGCTTTGGAATATCATCACTCTCGTCCAAAATACAAGTCATAATGGCTTGCATAGATGTTAACACATTTTCTAGATGATCTCCACTGACAACAAAGAGGAAAATGTGAAACATCTCAAGGATCAAGTTAGCACACCCAATGTCTAGCATCAAAACACATGACTCAATCTTGGCCACTGTTTCCAGAATGGTAACTGTTATCCCCGATTTCTAGGGATAACTAGGAGATCATGTCTCGAGGCCCACAAGTCCTAGACATGGAGTACCACGAGCAGGATTGACTTGAGAATAGTCCTAGAGGGCCCATCTTTCTTCTCTTTCGTCAAACTCGTCTTGTCAACAGTAGCAACATCCATCACCTTCGGCTTGGACTTGTATCGGAGAAGACTCTTGCTCCATGAGGTAATTGGTCCAGGTATCATGGTATGTGTCACTTTTGATCATTATATCCTTTAGATATATGCATCTTAATCCTTTTATTTCTAACAACAGCTTGGATCTTACATTAACCCACTTGACCATGGTTGGGGGGATTGACAGGGTGTCCTAGCAAGCCTGTACCCATAGGTTTTTGTTTGCCACTGAGGGGATTTCTGAAGAGCCATCGTTCGTTCCCATCATACCATCACTTTTCATCTTATCTCCCGCACATCTGTCCCATTCCCTTGGTCCGGGCATTAGGATGACCTGTTTGTGGGGCTACACCTTATCTCGTGGGAAGAAGGGGCTAAAGGCCCAGAAGGTAAAAGCAGCTGATAAAAGATAAAAGCCATAAAAAATGAAACCTAGAGATGCCTCGCCCAAGGACCCCGAGAAGGCAATAAAAATCCTCTCAGTAAGAAACAAGAGGAACCCAAAGAAAAATAACAAAAACAAGACTTGGCCAAGAGGATAGGGGGTCTCATCATGAGCCAACTTAATATGTTCATGGGTACCTAACAGTATGACATTGCCACTATTTGGTCACCATGCCAGGGCAGTGACCTTTGGTTGCATGGCCAAAGGAAAGGGGGTCTCATCACGAGCCAGCCTTATCATCTCTATGAAAGTGCTTGTGGGTAACACTGTCAGCTTTGGCCACCACACCAAGGTAGTGTCCTCTAGTTAGTCATTGAAATAAAAAAGAAAAAAGAAAACAAAGAAAAGAAAGAATAAAGGCAATAAAGGGCTTGGAAAAAATTGCATCCATGACGGGTACAGCTCGCCTTCTACAAAGGCAACCACAGGTAATACCATGCATCCCTGTCTTTCACTCTACCCATATGTCTGGACATCCCTTGACCACATCACCTCGTTTTACATGGCTTGGATGATACCCCTTGGAGACTTTCCTTTCCTTATGGATACTAGCCCAATAGGGTGTTTTCTCTTTTTCTTCGGCTTTGTATTGTAGGTCTTTGTAGTATCTTGGAGCTATTGAATGATATATTAGGGTTTTTATGCATATGTTTGATAACATTAATGATGAGACATAATTAACATTGCTATGATCCCTGTGACTAATGAGCCCATGGAGGGCGAATTTTTTGATGTGCAGGACCATGCTTGACGGACAGGTACTAGTTGGATCGGTACACATGGGGAGATGATTAGTTCGGACCTCCATGGGGCTGAAGAGCCCATCAGATGGTTGTTGGGACCCCATTAGGGGCAGAGATAGGACAGTGTTTGACCAAGATTTTACACATGAGAAGAAGAAGGATGTCCATCAGGGACACTTTGGCTGAGCCCAGACCTAGGGGGATTGACCCACTTGCAGTGAAACGTTGGCCCCAGATGACCCAGGATGCCACTAGGAGGCTTGTGACGTCATCATGAGCGTATGGCAGATGGACAAGGGTTATTGGCACGTGTGGCAGCTTGGAAGAGCCCAAGGAGGGCTAACGTCTGGTTTCTGGATGCTGCACTGGCCCCAAAAAGGCCCAATGTCTCCCTCAGGAGGGCTTGACGTCTCATCTTTTTCTCATTTAGGGTTTTGATTTAACATTTAATGTAAAAACAGTATGATTTTGGTTTGTAGCCTTGTCGGCTATTTTTAATGACCTAAATTTAATTAAAGGTCATGATACAGTATATATTGAGGAGTTTTTCCCTCATTTTGAAATAACACACAACTCACTCTCTTGTGAGGTCTGATTTTTGCGCTCTTGCTGGGTATTTGGTCTTTTATATGAGGCGCACTTGTTGGAGGAAGGATTTTCTTGGCATATTTTGGCATTTCTCTTGAAGGAAGGTTTACAACTAGGGTTTGCAATGCTATTTCTTCATGATATGTAAGTGTATTTTATGCAAAACTTCTTAATTGAATGGTTATAGGTTTGTATTCTTGCATTTATTATAAATTTGCTGATTTAAAACCCTAGGTGACAAGCACACAAGTAGGTCCTTGTTTCATGTCCCCTAAAAGAGAAATATTCAACCATTGAAGAAGGAAGGAAGAGCCTAGCCTTTGCTACACTCTTTTCACTTCTTCCCCTTGTGCTAGCTGTGCTTTTAGAAGTTAAGAAGGAGGAGACGTCCCAGGCCTAGGTTATCTACACCTAGGGCCGTCCATCTTCTAGGGTTTGGTGATAGAGCCTTGCCATTGCAACACTCTCCCTCACCTCATTCTCTTGTTTTAACTTATCTTTTATGCTAGCCGTTTTGCCAAGTTTGACCTAAGGAAGGAGGAAAGAGCACGAGGCCTTGCTTAAGCAACACCGGAGTGAGCCTCTTTCCCCTAGGGTTTTGATTCTAGGGCCCTGCCATTGCAACACTTTAGAACCCTTCCCTCTTGTCCTTAGCCTTTTATCCCTTCAACTTTGCGTTCTCTCCTTAATTGACTCCATCTACCCTTAGGCACTGATCCTAGATCCACAACGTTGAAGTGATAGTGCTCAAACAACCTCTCAAAACTTTTAAATTTGAAACCCTAACTAACTAGCTAACCCTAACTAGGCTAACGTCATACTTGGTTATTCCATCTTGACGCAACACCTTTTGATGATAAGCAATTAGATGATGGTTGAAAGCATTTATTGAGTAAAAGATTGATTAAATACATTGTTGGCTACATCATCTCAATAGTTATTGATGAATTGATAC
>WSFP011387417.1:0-28585 GCA_009831015.1 Picea engelmannii | reverse complement strand
GTAATGTTAAAAAGGCCTTTGGAGCTTCATTGTAATCATTCTTCACAAACGGATGTGTGTAGCATCCACATCTCTTCTCAAAGATAGCTACCACCATTCGAGCAAGTTGTCGCAGTTCTGCAGTTTTACAGTTTCAGCTTATTTCATTTATTCAATAGAAGATATTGTTCACTGGATATTTGTGTTTTTCTCCATATCTCTTTGTTTATTGTATTCAGTCTATTAATCAGTTCATTTTGCTCCTAAATCCGGATCAATGACCTCTTTATCTACATCAACATCTTTATGCCATCCTTCCTTAAACCTCAAGTGAGTTTTATTGGAATTCAAAGAAATGATAGGAAGCTTATTATTCTTCATGTTAATTATCTTATGATTGTACATTAGGTAACTAATCATAGCCTTAATCTCAATGGAAAAAAATCAATCTTTTAAGAGGATGTTGAGATGGAGGATATTGCTCTTTATTTTAAGATTATAATTATAAAATATAAATCACTTTTGGATTTGCTCAATTTCCTCCATGTTTCTCTATATATGTTGCAACCCCAAACTTCATAGCCATAAGAGATAATTGGAATAACAAGGATATCAAAGAAGAATTTTTTTTTTCTCACGAAAACAAAAAACCTTTTCTTTGTAGTTGTTTTCAATACTAAAATAGGTTTTCCACTTTCCATTAAACCTTGTTTCCACACTATAATCCCTCTTGAGCTTGTGATGCAAGGAAACCCCAAGATACTTATGGGATTTAACTTCCTCTGAATTGGTATTGTCATAAGTAAAATTAGGGTAAGCAATTTTCTTAGACTTGATGATCACAACCTTAATCTTATCAACATTTATTAAGATTACCAACGCTAAAAAATAAATATTTGAGAATTTGTATATGTTTCAAGATCATAAGGGCTCATTGCCAAAAGAACAATATCAATAGCATAGAGAAGAAGAGTGATGACTATCCTATCTTATAAGGAAATGCGAGATAACAACTAATTTATTCCAAACATGCCCTTAACTTGTCAATATAAATTTCAAAATGGGCAAGGAAGAATGGATAACCTTGCTTAACCCCTCTATGACAATTAATTTCTTGTTACCAACCCCCATTATTCCTTAACTTAGCAATAAATTTCTCACATATAGCAACAAATTTCTCCCACAACCATATCTCTACAACTTCAACTCTAAAAGAACCTTTGAATCTTTTAATCTCTTCCAAATGTTTTTTCTAGGCACTATATCAAAATATTTATGTCAAAAAAGCAACAAATGAGATCAATTTTATTATCTTGACATTTCTTTGCAATAACCCTAAAGAGTAATCAAGTGGTCCAATGTTGAATGATATTTTCTAAAACAATATGGCCTATAACTCTTTGTATGTGATTCTCTAACTATAAGCTAATTATCTTAGATTGGTATCTCTAAGTTATCAAATTTTCATGAAAAAAAAAAAAACAATTTTTTTAAACCTGGAATATGTCGTCGGAAAGCCACCCAAAGGGCCACATCTGGTCATCCAAAAAGCACTGTGCCTAACCCTGGTGGACCTAGAGATTTGAACCCACGACCTCGTGACTGAGGGCCAAATTCTTGGCAACAGGGGATCCAACCAACTGGGGTACCCAACAGGGCTAAAAAATTGATTTATTTGACATTCCTAAAACTGAAATTCTTTTAAATTTAGAAAGAAAAAAATAATAATAAATTAAATGTATATTTCAGTGTTGGGACCGTAGTAGATTTTTAAGTTACTCGAATCTTGCTACCATGACATAAATCATGGTAAAAGTTTCCCAAGTCATATTGGAAATGTGGATGTTCAATAAGCTTGTAGTTATCATAAGTTTGGCCAACTCAGTTCCTGAAGAAGGTAGGACCAGTATGTGAATGAAATCTATGAGCTGAATTGGATTTAATAAGTTACTATTTGGAGTTGGTAGGATTGTATTTTTTATTTTGAGTTGTATCTCAGTATCACTACTTATAATGCATTCATCCTCTTTGTTGCGCAAAATATTTTCAGATTGTAGCAATTTAATCTTTTATGGGAGAAGATCTTTATAAATTTTGATGTAAAATATAAGGTTAGAACATAACACTTAATCCTCCACATTGCCTCTGATGTCTAGAGATTTCAGAGGTTCCCTAGTAAGGCAAGCATGCTTTCTTGTTTTTCTTTTGAACAAATTCACCCTTAAATGTAAGGTTTATCCAAAAATGGATAATAAATACTTCCTCCACATTCTCTCTGTAGCTTTTAAAAGCACTCCAACAAGAAAAATATTTAAATGGAACCCTTAAATATAATTCTTTCCCGATGTGGATAGTGTTATAGCCCTAAAATTCCTTATTCATGCATACATGGTCTTGGCCCTCTTACTTGCATATTTTTCCAAAGCACTGCTGAGAAGCTCTTCTTAAAAAAACATTTTTAGGAAGATGTACGCACCCTGCACCATTACAGCCCATGTACATACACTTTTTTCACCACTACAACTTGTGTACATACGCATGTTGCACCATTACAGCCCACGTATGCTTGCAAAAGTTGCAAAAAATAAAAATTTGCAAGGAATTCATTGAAATTCATGGGCTATTGGAGGTTTCCTGACTAATCCACCTGCTATAGCCCATCGCCCAACTGAATAACCATCCTTTTTTCATATAAAAGGAGGTTTTAGGGTCTCATTTCCAAGATAAGCATAATAACAATGAAACTCTACCTAATTTCACTTCCCCTCCTTACCCAAGATATTGTTGCCTTTTGTGAGATATTGCCTCAGCATACCCTCATCAGCCCCTTCTTCCTCCATTCAGCCCATTCCCTTCCATAGAGGTGATCAGAAGGTTGAGAGAAGAAGTCCATTGAAGGTGCACTTGGAGCATGGTAAAGAGGATCTTGGACCAGGTTCACGGAACGGTGGCTGACTGAGATTGTAAGGTACAATCTTTGTATTATGAATAAAAGAATCACATTTTCCTGTCCCAAATGATGGTGTTTTGAGTATTTTTAATGATTTATACTTGACATTTTATATCTAACCATAACTTATGGATAAAATATCATGCGTGTAGTTCTTTGTTTGCTTATCTTTGGATGCAGGTCAACCTTGGGAAGAGAAGTGCAGTGAGTGGAACTTACAAGCTTGAGGAGATCATCACCAGACGTGGGATCAAAGGTATAGTTACCCGATCTCTTCTCCATTTTCTTTCTTTACATTAGTTTTGGTATGTCTGGGGTAGTATAGATAATTTATTAGATTTTAGATGGTTATTCGCTCTATCTACATCTTGAACCCTGGTGTAGTTAAAGGGGGGGTTTTCCCGCTAGCAGAACTGGCACCCATACTGGGGAAGCCTCTAGGGTTTTTAGGGAATTTTGGGTTGTTTGATTGGTTTATTTTCCTTTCAAGTTTTCTAAGTCTATCAAGGGATCTTGGTCACCTTCAAGCGCATACCACTTGTCCCTTCTCTATAAAACTTCATGTTCTTTTCCTTTTTTTGAAGAGATACAAAGGTGTATGTGCCTTGTATTGGGTCAGCCCACGTACATACGCGCTCTACTCAGTAAACACCCCGCGTCTCTGTTTCAGGAAAGTTTTTGAAAAAGAGGGATTTTTCTTCTTTCCTGATTGAGTTTCATACTTCTCAGGGCTTTCTTGGATCAGTCTAGAGTCTCTGTTTATATCCATAGCCTGGGTTTAGAGTTTAGTTTACTTGTTTTTATTGATCTTCTTGTGTTTGCTCTTTTAAAAAGGTTTTAAGAAAACAGTTGAATTGTAGATCTTCCTTCTTGGTTTCTTGATTGAATCCATGCGATCCGCAGTGGCATAAAGGTTTTTTCCAGTATTGGTTCGATTTTCTTTTTATCCCTTTTACTTGCTTTGAAAAAAGAAAAAGATTTATTTTAGTTTTTCTCTTTAAGGCAATTTAAAAAAAAAAATTATTCCAGTTTGGTAAAGTAGTTAGAGTTGGTTATTTACAAAAAGTAAAAAGAGTATGTTTTTCAAGTTCTTTCTTGATTTCTTGAAACATAACTAGCTTGTAGTCAAACAAAAGTAGGTTTAATGTTTTCTTTACAAGATCTTGAAAAGTTAGTTAAGAAAAGTTGAGTTGCAAAGAATTAGTTATAAAGCCTTTCTTTTTTATTTGAAGTAATTTTTCTTTCAAGTGCTTTAATTTTCTCCTCTTTTTCGTCTCTTTACAACACCATTGGTTTCACCACCATACCCTGTGAGTAAATCAAGCCTTTAAAAATAACGCTTAATCTAAAATAAACTAGACCTAGTTTAGGGTTAGGGCCTTGAATTAGGTTGGAGAGGAAAATCTTCAAGGTCGTTAAATCAAACATTGGAGTCTGAGTTAGGGAGTGTTTAAGTCCAATGTCATAAAAGTTATCCAGGAACCCCCTCTAACACAAGGGATAAAAACGAGCTCGCGTGAGGAAAGGCAACGGAGATAACCCCTCCAAAGTCGTATTGAACATAGTGGAGAACGCATATTGAGAATCTATCTCGGGAATAATACCGAATGAGATTTCCTATGGGGCTTCGTGGACCTCGAATCCATTCGATATCCTCTATTTTCTTTTGGACCATTTGCTCTCGATACCCTTGATATGTTTCAGACTTGTTATCCTGCTCATTGTGATCTGCCCGACTGTCGACTGTACATTCCTTATGAATGACTGCAAGCTAGAAACTTAGTTTCCCATATTCTAGGGACTTACACGGGTGACTGTGGGGGTATACCATTGTACCTGGTGCAGACATCGGATCACGCTTCGTAGAGTATACCCAGAGGGTGCTTCCATTTTCGAGTTTCACTTACATTGGTTAGTTGTTCTACTATTGATTGGTGTAACTGTCTTTCCTACTAGATAGTCGATTGCTTGATTTGTCTATAGTAAATTTTTAGTGTGTGCTTGGTGTTTAAATGCTAGTTAAGCCTTACTGTGTCAGTTGATCATTTCACAAGGTGGTAGATCAACAGCTCCACCGGTCACGAAGTCTTCAAGGTCTGACACTAATTCCATTGGAGCCACCTCTGCCACCGTTACGATGAAGACTTAACCAACAAGGGTTGTTCGAAGCGACCGGGATGTAGGAAACTATGCCCAAGCCTACTCCGTGAGGAGACTATTCGACTCCGGAGGAACCTATTATTTAAGAACTTGAGGCATAATCTCTCAAGCCATCCAACCATCTGATTACTAACTTGTCGGTGTCGATCTTGATACAAGTTGTCCCTCATGAGGTGACACCTTCTAAGCACCATCTAGTCTTACAAGTGGCAATGGAATTGAATGTTGCTACTTTGTCCGGGAGTCATCATACTCCCGTTACGCCTACAACTGCAGGGGGCATCTTACCTCCTCTCCCACCTTCACCAATCCAGACCACAGTGGTCTTGACTCCCTCTATTTTGGGTAGTGGTTTGATACCATTGTCGACGTCAACCACCACTATGTTTACTCAGAGTGTGGCAGGCCCTCCATTATCATATGGGATGCCCGACTTTGATTCGAACTCAGTTCTTACCTACTCCACCTTACAGACCATGGTTCTGGGGGTAAGAAGCTCAAACTCTCTCATGCAAGGGTCCATCAGGGGTGCCTCAATCCCATGTAATTTTATCCCTTACAGTGGTGGTCACATACCTCCTTCATCCCCCTCGCTTAGTAGTGCTTTCTCGCAACCAATAAGGCTGAATGCTAATTACAACTTGTTTGGAGCATACACAACACTGGTGGGATCTATGTCATTCTCTTTGTTCGACGCATTTGGGAACACCGCTTTTTGTTCAGTTGTTGTCTCATTTGGGGGCAACCCCAGTTTTGGGAAACATAACCCCATGCAAGGTATTATTCCTTCACAGGGAGCGACGAATGGAGTTTTCTCCACTCAAGGTCTTTGGAATCCTTGGCAGGGATCATTTCCCTCGTAAGGGATGTCGGTCGGGGGAAACCCCTTCCATGCTCAATGGAACCCCGAGCAAGGCTTCGTACCCATGCCCTTCGGATCGACTGGGGGCATCCCCTTCCAAAATCCTTTAAAAAAAATGCAAGGAGAAATCCATGCACAAGCTATGTCATCCAATTATGGGAGTTAACCAATGATACCCCAACAGATGCAATTTTCATATGGTTTTCAAGGCCACGATTTCTACCAGAACCCTAGCCAGCAGTCCAACTTTTCCTGACAACCTGGTGCCAATCAATGTCCATGACCTTCTTTTCTTGTACATAGTACTCAACCTAAACTCTTGTTTTCGGCAACGCTACATCTGTCGTACTTGTTGAGATTATTCAATGACCCAATTTGTCACAATCTGCATTGGCCCCCCATGCCGACTAAGTTTCCCTCAGATATTATGAAATTTGAAGGAAAGCCTAGTTAATATCCAGGTGATCACGTGAAAACCTTTCACTTATGGTGCTCGTCAAACTCACTTAGAGACGACTCCGTCCAATTGCACTTTTTTCAATGCACTCTTATAAGGGGTGTCATGAAATGGTATATTGAGCTCGAGCGCTCGAGATATTCTTACTTCAATGACTTGGCAATGGTCTTCTTGAACCATTTCCAGTTACCTATGAGATATGATGTCGGCACAAAATTGTTGGCCAACTTTGAGAAAACCAAGGCCGACCACATCTCAGATCATATCCGAGAATGGCGACATCGAAAGAGATTGATTAAGGTCTAGGTCCCTCCAGCTTTCTTGTTGGAGTGGTTCCTGAATTATTTGGTGTCATGCATATCCAAGGACATAGTGACTTTTGGACTATTTTTCAGAGGAGGAGGCGATAATGAGAGAGCAATAGCTTGAACTAATCTTCTCTTAGTCCGGCATGCTCTATGATATTTTGCCAGATGCGCTGCAGTCTATTCTCAATAAGGCCAAGAAAAATTTTGGACCCCATGTTGATTTTATTGTGTGATTAGCACAAGGAAATTCCATTGATATGTTGTCAAGTGAATTGAAACAATTGTCGATACAACAGACTTTGTCCAAATATACCTCCAGTTCAGTTGTTCCCCCTACCCAAGCGTTAGATGTACACAGTGTGCAATCGAAGAACCTGAAGGCCAACCAGTAGCCCGATGGAATGAAGAAACAATAGAACAAGAAGGGTAAAGGGGGAAAAAAGGCTACCAACAATGCTGGCAGGGGAAAAACAGAGAAGAGGAAGTCGAAGTATCTATGTAATCTTTGCACGAAAGACCACCCGACTCATCTCTGCCCTCGACTTGTAGAAGCTCAAAAGCTATTGGAGCAACAATAGCCTATTATGCTGACGAACCCATTTCCACATGGGAAAAACATGGCTCAAGCTTCAGCATCCTCGAGCGCGGAAGGGGGAAATCAGGGACCCCTCGCATCTACCAGTAATAACCCGACCACAAATATTTACATGATGAATATCAAGGATAATATAGCGACCAGGGATCGAGATTACGGAATGACAGAATCTGTCGAAAATGGAAAAGAATCCATGAACTCATCGACTCCTCTCCAGATTGAGAAGACGGCGGGTGAAACGATGACTTGCATCCCTAAAGGTGTGTTAAAAAAGGCTTCTCATAATCTGAACACGAGGGATGCCCATAACTACTCTATTGTGGAAGATTTGGCACATACCCCTTGTGCGATGTTTTCTTTGGAAGTCCTCCAGAGTTTCTCTTTGCAGAGAAAAACTCTATTATTCGCCTTGGGATCGGCAAAGACTTGTAACCCGGGAGCGATCATTTTTTATCCAACCGACTTGAAACCCCATATTCTTTACCATGTTGTGTTTCAAATAGTAGTGGATTATACCATGAAATATTTTACTCAAAAAATATTTCGTGCAGTGGTTGACGAGGGTGCCTTGAATTGCGTGATGTCATTGGCATGTTGGAAGGCCATTGGCCAGCCCGATTTGTCTCCATCGCCTACATTGCTTACGACATTTGACAGTCGGTTGTTCAGACCACATGGAATCATTCCTTCTTTCCTCGTGCATTTGGGAGGAAAACTATGTGCAGCGAATTTCAAGTGGTCGATGCGCCTCTCAACTACAACTTTTTGCTAGAAAGGAGTTGCACTTATGTGATGCATGCATTGGTTGCTACATTTTTTTGGGTCTTGTGTTTTCCACACGAGGGTTGAATTGTGACCATTGACCAATTGTCCTTATCCCATCATGACCCTTCATTGAGGGCTTCCATGATCTCAATGATTGATAATCCACAGCTCGACATTGTCAACTTAGGTGTTGGTTTGTTTCCATTGTTGATGGGAAATTTTGATTACCCGTTGCCTTCTGGTGATGTCAAGATTATATCGGTTATCCCTGACCATCCTAGGGCTGCAATATTTCAAGTGTCATCATTTCAAATGACTTACTTTAATGATCCGTGGAATCTACCTTCAACATCGGCTTCGATGGAAGGGACAGGGCATCCTGGCATGGCCATGCCCTTGTCCGTGGTTGAGGTTGCATACAACATTTTCCAGCAAAATTTGGCCAACCCCAATCTGAATCCCCCATAGGATTTAGATCCGATCCTCGAGCCTATTTGGGCTCAAGGTTCTCTTTCCACTACAGATCATTTAAAACTGGTATTTCCTTCTGACGATGTGATTCTTGAGGCAATGACTAGTCCTGACAGACCCTAGGATGATCTTCATCATAGATCTTACTTTCTTCTAGAGTTAAGGAGAAAATCGGCGGGAGAATTTGTTTCGACCGTGAATGGAGATAACACTTTTCCTATCAATCCTCTCGCTATGCACGCAATTTATGTCGAGGTTAATATGGTGAGTATTGCTACAACGATTCCAATACATATCTCCAAAACCCTTGGTGTTATGGAGAATGTTTTTATTGGAGTGGGTTGCTCCCTCAAAGAGATTTGAACTTATACTGAGTTATTTAAGGAATTCCACGACATTTTTACCTAGTCTTATGAGGAAATGCCAAGAATTGACTCAAGAATTGTCGAGCATGAAATAAGGACTTATCCTAATGCCAATTCATTCTGACAGAAGCTTCGTCCGGTGAATCCTCGAAAAGTGGAAACAATTAAGGAAGAAGTAGAAAAACTACTCAAAGCCAATTTTATCTACCCCGTGCAGTTGACGAAATGGGTGTCAAACCTAGTTCTGGTTAACAACAAACATGGTACGATTCACGTGTGCATGGACTTCATGATTTGAACAAGGCATGTCTAAAAGATAGTTTTCCCACCCCATTCATCAATCATATTGTCGATGAATGCATTGGCTGTGAGGTATTTTCATTCATGGATTGTTTCTCGAGATCTAACCAGTTTCAGATCAAACTCGAAGACCAGCATAAAAAATCTTTTATTTTTCCTTGGGGCACATTCGCATATCGTAAAATTCCTTTTGGCCTAAAGAATGTTGGAGCCACTTTTCAGTGGACCATGTCGTTTTCTTTTCACGACCTTAGAAATATAGTCGAGGCGGATCTTGATGATCTCGTATCACACTCTCACAAGATATCCGATCATTCCGCTCATCTTCGACTAATATTTGAGCGATGCCGCTACTATCGTATTCACTTGAATCCCAACAAGTGCAGTTTTTGTGTGGCGTCAATTCGTCTCTTAGATTTTGTTCTTTCAACAACAGAGATCATGGTCTATCCCCTCAAGGTTGAGGCAATAGTTAAATTTCCTCCCCCGTGCACGATACCCCGGCTTCAGAGCTTACAGGGGAAAGTGAACTTCCTTCGGCGTTTTGTCACAAATTACGTCGAGATTACTAAATGGTTTATGTGTCTCTTGAAAAAGGGAGTCCCATTATGTCGGGAAAAAGCCGCTCAATGCTCCTTTGAAGTGTTGAAACGCGCCCTGATGTCTGCCCCTCTGCTCCAACCTCCCGATTATAACAGAGATTTCTTGTTGTATTTGGTTGTTGCATAAATTACCATCTATATAGTCTTGGTTCAATAGGATGATCTTCTCGAGGAGAATGCTATATATTACCTTAGACGAGGCATGGTTGGGCCAGAACTCAACTATTCTCACGTTGATAAGCTCGCTTTGGCAGCCATGCATGTTGTCCAACGGTTTCGTCACTACATTTTGCTTCCCAAGACCACCGTCATTGTTGTTGTGAACCCTTTCCAATATGTGTTAACACGATGGGTCATTGGTGGAAAGATCAATAGATGTATTGTAGTCCTCCAAGAATTTGACTTGGATTTTGTTTCCATGAAATCCAAAAAGTCGTTGGTCTTTGCCTAACTTATTTATGAACTTTCGGTCGATTCTAGTGATATCATGCCTGAAGAATCACCTATCAAAGGAGATGTTTTTCTAATCACATCTTCGGACTCCTGGTATGGAGATATACTATTCTATCTCCATAATTTGAAGTTCCCTGCTTCTACTTTATGTGATGAGCGTCGACAAATTTTCCATCAGGCACGAAACTATATCATACTCAATGACACTTTGTATCATCGAGGTGTAGATTGGATTCTTTGTCATTGCCTTATCCATGAAGAAGTAGGGCTTGTTTTGAATGATTTTCACATTGAAGCATGTGGTGGTCATTTGTCTGAGTTGGAAATAGCCCAAAATATTCTACGTTTTGGTTACTTTTGGCCCTCGTTAATCGAGGATTGCGTTGAGGTAGTCAAGAAGTGCCACTTGTGTCAGATATTCTTTTTAGCACTAGGAATCACCTTCAGATAGCATGGAAGGCAATCCCAGTACCCATCAGGTTATATGTGAATGCAAGAGTGTTTTAAAGGGTCAAATGGAAAAAGACTCAAAATGATAATGTTCCAACTCAGAAAACAAGGCTAGCATGCACCAGCAATCAAGGTCTTGGCTAACTTCAATCAGTAATTTGGGAGTAAGTATGAATAGAGGGAAGACTTGAATATGAGGAATGTAGGGGCTACTATAAACATCAAGTCTACAAAAGCCTAAGGAAGAAAGTTTCTTAACACGAGATCTTCTTGAACTCAGAAACTAAGGAAGCTAAATAAACATCATGATAATATAATGATCAAACATCCACCATAACATCACCACAATCATTCATGTGAATCATTCAAAGCATGAACATTCAACATCAGAATCAAATAAGCTGAAAGATAAGTTGATTTCTATTAGCCAAAATGTCTTAAGTCCAGTACATAGTTAGATCACAGACACTTCATCAAAATATTACAGTCTAAGGGAGCCTTGCTCAACCATCCGAACCAACTAAAGAATTTGATCTATCTATTTATAAAAAAGGGGAGGCAATAGCTGGAGGTACTAACTGGCCTCCTTCCCTTGAAAATCTCTAAACATTTATTTGATCTAACAACTTAGTTAACAACCTATGCTATAAAATAGGAAAATGTTGGTGACTAATCCAACCAATCTTCAAGATGACTTGATTCCTTCTTTCTAAGCAGCTCCTTTTTTTCCATGTGCCTTTCAAAATCATGTGATTGTCCTCATGATGCCAATTGTTTTTTCTACAATCTTCTCCATCATCAGCTATCCAAAAGTTGTTAGCTTAGCCCTCCTAAATCCCTAGTGTCTGTTGGTATCTTCTTTAGGTAGCAGTCTGAGTAGCGTATTTCACAACTGGGAAAGTAGAAAAGGTAGTGCATTTAGGTAGCGCCATTGTGTTGTGTATGTGTGCAAACCTTTTTCTCAGTGAAATATTAGGTAGCCAAATTGCGTAGTGCCACTGTGTTGCGTCTGTGTGCAAACTATGTTCTCTACCAGATATTAGGTAGCACCACTTATGTTATGTCTGTGTGTAGGTTTATTCTCTGCCAGATATTAGGTAGCGCCTGTAGGTAGTGCCACTTATGTTGCATATGAGTGCAGGTTTAGGTAGCACTGTGAAAAAAACGCAGCACCTCCAATCTTGAACATGTGCAGAGAAAGTAGTGGCCTTGCATAATATCAAACCCATTATACTTAAGTGACTTGGGAATATTGTAGGTAGTGCATTTTACCACTGAGGGAGTTAGCACTTCGCAAAAGCCCAAAACGCTAATAATTAAATGCTTAGAATCCTATATAGATGGCAGAGGTAACATTTGAAAAACAGCTTACCCTCTCAAAAAGGAAACATCCTCAAAAATGGGGCTCACCTTTCACCAACTATTTTGTTACCTTGACACTTAATCTCACACTCTTTATGGTAGAAGGAGGATCTTCATTTGGCACAGTAGGCTTCTTCTTCTTAGCAATGATTGGCTTTTTTAGTGGGGTTGTGCTCTCTTTGATTTTCGATGTCTCTTTCTCAATGGCAGCTTCAACCAATAACTGCAAGTTTCTTTGAGCTACTTCATCATGAAAATGTTGCAACTCTACCTTGAGTTTCATTTTATGATATTGAAAACCTCTATTCTACCTATAAAGGTTCTGGATATTCCTATGAAGGGGCTGGGCCTTTCTTGCTGCAAACCTAGCCAAGTCAAGGGTATGTTTGTAGCCATCCATGAGCTCTTTCATTTTCACCCTGTCAGACATGGCCTCTATTTTCAACTGAGCCACCTCTTTTCTTGCATCCCTAAGTTGGTTGATAAGTCTTTTGAAGGTCTGACTGTCAGGTGGAGTAGTGACATGCATAGTCTCAATAGGTTTTTTCTCAGTCTCCTCTTCCATCTGCATAGGGATTGCCTTGTCTACTTCATCAGGTTTCTTGGTGGCTTTGTTTTTATCCTTCTTCTTTTGCACAGGGGTTTCCTCTTTTCTTTCCACACGCTTTCCAATGCCTTTACCCTTCTTCTTTTTGTACAGGGATCTCAGGTAGAGACTGTTCTTCAACAACTTCCCTAGGAATTGATGATCTTATGAAAGATATTCGACCCTTAGTATTGACTGTTAGAGGAGAAGAGGGGAATTGTAGCTTCTTCCCTTTCTTGGATGTAGTTTTGGTAGAAGAAGGAACCTCTTCTAACCCTGGTGGAGGAGGTGGTGAAAAATCTCTTTGTGGGGAAGGACAAGCTTCCTCCTCGGCTCATGTGACCTACTTGCTAACCTATGAAACTTGAACAAAAGATTTTCCCTTTCTCTTCCTACTAGTCCCTACTTTAACATCACTTGTGGGTGATAATGGCCTTGCATTCTATGATTGAGGAGTAGATGCTAGATCCAACTTGAAATGAGAAGTAACAACAAAACTCTCCCATGAAATCTGTTTCTTACCCAATTCCTCAGAGACTATCATTATGATCAATTCAGAGTGGAAAAGGCCAGAATCCACATCCTTAGATTTGGATTGAATCATGTCTGACATCTTACCTATGCTCCTTAACAAATAATAGGGGATATTCATTTCAAATTTACCAGTAAAATGAAGCAAAATCCTTATATGGTGTTGGCCCTTGACCAAGTTTTGAGGAAAACTTGGTCATATTTGACCATTTTTGGGACTTCGACAACCTGTCAAAGATGGAGCACCAGATGAAGAAAAGATCATGGGATCTCGACCCACTTTCAGGCCCCTTTTTGGGTTTTGGGACAATGTAATGGGAAAGGGATGTCAGTCTTTAGGTTTACCCATGCCTAGGCCCACTTTTGTATGTATAAATAGATGTCTAGGTGAAGTAAGTAGAAGACAGTAGCCTATCTATGTGATGTAAGCTAAGTGCTAGTAGTGCTTTGTGCATGACTGTAGAAGGGTTACTGAGATAAGTGCAACTTATTATAGAGATTATAGAAGGCTTTGTGCTACAACGCAAGGAAGAAGGATCTAGCAAGCTGCGCAGATCTTTTGTCCTGTGCGTAGAATGGTTTTTGGTGAATGTGTGTTGTAATCGATTAAATACATTAATAAAGAAGAAGATTTGGTGGACATAGCCCCAGGGTGGGGGTGAACCACGTACATGTTGTGTTTCTCTTCTTTGTGCGATGTATTGATGTGTTTCTATATGATGAATGTTAGATAGATATGATGTTTCTTTGTGCCTAATCATGTTAATGAATGCTACATCTGGCCCATGTGGATGTGCTTAGTGCTTGAACCTATTAGATCTAATGTGTCATTTTATGTTAAGTGTTATTAGATGATGGATCTAGTTGCATACTGCGATACTTGGTAATTACGGTATGTCTACATTGTTACTAAGAACTGAATATTGATGAAGATTAATTGCTAAGTGCTTTGTTAAGTGTTAAAATAAAAGATATGTGTCCCAACTAAGATTGCAGACATCTGAGTCCTACAACCACCCCTGCCTCTACCTCGGGTGAGACTTCATCTGCTTCGCAGGTGTTGCCGAAAGGGCCAGTAGTTAAGGTTTTTTTGGTGTGTTGTTGTAGCGTTGAACCCTGGGTCTGCCCCTGTGCCAACAAATGGTTTCATTGTCGGGACCTAAAACTGTGATTGCTAGGAACTGAGAAAGAAGAAGCTTGGTGCAAAGATTCGCCCTGAAACTCTCGAAGCTCTGTGTGTGGACCTATGCCCTAGTGCACAGTAATCCACTTGATCTGAAAAGATCTGTGCTAAAGAAGGAAGGGTAGATCTGAAGAAGTCAGATATAAACACTTTGTGCTCTAAGAAAGGTTAAAGTGGAAGCTTTTGAAGAAAAGAGGTCAAATATGAAGAAAAGAGGTAAGATTTGTAAGCCGTGTGCTCTAATAAAGGTAAGAATAGTTAAAAGTTCTTAGATCTAGAAGCTTTGTGCTCTGTAGAAGTAAGATAAGTGAAATTTTTTGTTTCTAGAGTATGGATCTAGGTATGTTCGATAGATTTTATCTTAGCTTGAAAACTAGGGCTTTGTTAGATGAAAGAAAGTTTGATATGAATAGATCTGATAAGAATAATGATAGATATGTTATACCTACACATAGAAAGAATGTTTGGACTGACAAATGGATGCTCCTAGAAAGAATTTTTTGCAGGCTAGCTACCATGATCCTAGTGCGTAGTACAGAAGACGTTGGGAATCATTTAAAAGAAAGAGAGGATTAACCCTATGTTACAGTTGCAGAAAACCAAGCCATCTAGCTAAGGAATTCCCGGGTGAAAGACCTAGTTGTCTCTGTTGCAAAACTTTGGACCATGAAGTGTTGGATTTCCCTAGAATGATTGCTAAGCTTGAAAGAATGAATATGAATGAATAAAATCCTAAGACAACTCTAGAAATAGCCAAATCTATGAAAGAATCAGAGAAAGTACTGATACAAATGAAAGAAACCTTGAAAGAACATAAAGATGTCTAATTACCAGAGATATTCAAAGAAAAGGAACAAGTTGAAGCAAGACTAGGGACTTTGACATTGACTGTATTCTTGATGAAGAAACACAAGTGAACATTATGCCAGAAAGAACCTGGGAAGTTATAGGGAATCCTACCATGATTCCTTCACTAGGAGGAATAGGACTATTCAGAGGAAAACTGGTGATGTTATGTGGAAAACTCGCTCAGATATCTATGATAGTCAATGGAACTTCAACTGAAGAATATTTTGAGATTATTAAATTTATTAAGGACAGTGCCCTGTTTACTATGTTACTTGGAAAACCTTGGATTGAGAGAGATCGAGCCAGAAAAAAGGAAGAAGAATTTTTTTTAGAACAACAGAGACAAGAGTTAATAGATTTCATGACTAGAAGGATTGTGCAGTTGATTGAAGAACAGGAGAACAGATCAAATCCACTTATCGTTAGAGGCCCAAATGTTGAAGATGAAAGAATTTCAAAAGGATCATAGAAGAACGAAGCACATGTCCCAGAAAAATAAGAATTATTACCCCTGGGTCGTAAGAGAGAATCTCAACAGTGCGAAGTACCTATGTTCAAGGAAAATAAGAATCAAAATGGAAACAGAATTCTGGAGATGAATCTCACTGGAAAAAAGGCTAGGAAACTAAGTAAACGAAGAGCTAAGATCGATAGACTACAAAATATTTCAGAGGGAACCCCACAGAATGGGAAACTTGCAGAAATTGAACTTCACCAAGATATCAGACCAATGACATAGGCCACTTCGTTGAGGCGAAGCAATATAGCCGTTGGAAGCTGATATAACCGTTCGATTGTCGCTTTGAATGGGTCTAAAAGCAATGATGGTTCGCCACTAGACCATCAGACCGCACCATAACGGACATAACATGAGTTAATGGTGCCTCATACCCATTGCAAGCAGGTCATTGCTAACTTTCTTACTTAGTCCTCCGCACCATGCACCGAGAATACCTTTTTCTAACTAAGAACTTGAACCCACAGCCTAAGATTATTTTTCACTGTGATCATAGCCTTGTTTTCGTACCCCCCACTGTAGTTTTTGAATGCAGTTCACACCCATTCTAATGGACCCCGATCTTGTATGTCGGACGAGCTCACCGTAGTAGAGAAAGCAGTTGAAGAAGTTCTAAATGATTTAATGGATGAGAGAGTCATATCAGAAAGAAGGATGTATGCAGGTGTGCAAGCATCATCAACAGGAGGATTCCAAGCTTCTCCCTCAACTACTCGCAGAGCAAGACCTTCCAGAACCATGACAGAGACATGAACAAATCACAGAGACGACACTGTGAATGCCAAGCTTATTCCATGCATTTTTCCGACTTACATACCACCTATGAGTGGTGGAATTAACCGCGACAGTGTACCCAGAGACTTCGAGTATACTTTGATCACAACGTACCTTCCGAAAGAGGTGCGCGTAGTTTGAGTCGATCAAGACAAGCTCGTAGTGTTGAAGTTTAGTGACTTCAACCTCGACCCCCGAACAAGTATCTAACGAAGATGAATGGAAAGAACTCGAAGATAGTCCCACAGTCTTGGACCCAGAACCTCGCGCAGTCTACATTGTTGAATGTTATGAAGATATCGCACTTTGGCAGACACCAGGAGGTGAATGTGTGCATAAAGTTGCTTCTATGTTGCTATCACGGAGGATACCGATGTCTAAACTGATGCATCATTGTGGATCTGACCTTGATCAATTGGATCACAGGGATTATCTTGCAAGGCCCTATCCCGCAAGAGTTCTACCCTGGAAAGACCTCCGACCAAGCATTAGCGCAGAGAATTAAGGAAACCTATGGCAATGTCAAGAAGGGAATGCGAGGCTACAAGGTAGCCTCTATCCAGAGTGGCACAATGTGCCTTGCCTGTTAGTTGATCGCGGGCAAGTTATTTTGTAAGAATAGACCAACTCAAGTGACTGGATTCATGGTTGACCTCACAGGGAAGTGCGCAGAGGGATTACAGATGAATTGGGTGCAGTACCTTGTCAATCAACTAGAGATTGATTGTAGAGAAGCGTAAGACCAAGGGTATGACTTCCACTTTAGTTGGCTTCTCATACTAATCACTTTCATTGCCTGGGAGCTACCAGAAGGCGCCACTTTTCTGGATATAGAACCCTTCGAACCACTGGCTGCGAAGTTCTATACGTTGTGGTATTCCAGCGACATGAGAAAATAGTGGAAGTGCAATATCGTCTTCCATGCCTACTACAACCAGTTGAAGATCGCAATCCAATCTACACCGCGCATCACCCCGAACACACTTTACAGGTTTATACCCTTGATGAAATTCAGTGCGGACTGCCACTTCACCTACATTACAGCGCGTGTTGATGAGAATAAACAGCAGCTCCAGTCATATTACAAATTGATAGAAGATGACTTGGAGGATATTACCAAGGAATGGTTGACATACCTCCTTGTTCCAGCAGACCCCACAGAGATGTCCGATGTGGATAGCCCTGAAACTATGCCAAAAACACCTGGACCAAGTAAAACGAAGAAAAATGACGAAGTGCATGGTGTCCATAGCACATTGGTGGAGACATCTTCAACCTCACCTGAGCAGAGAGATGATGGTGAAGAACTAGGTGGCATGGAAGTTGAGCAAAACAAAATCGATGTTACTCCGCCTAGAGATGAAGAGGATCCAACTAAGAAAAGGAAGGTTACCCTGCCAAAGCCTTCGTCCCAAAAGAAATCCAAAGCCACTAGGGCTACGTTTAAGACTACCCTCACCTCAAACAACTTTGACTTTTTAGTTGCTGCGTTGAATGATGCTTCATTGGATATCGCAGAAAAGAAAGAAGTGAAGCAGGAGGAGGTATTCAGTTGAATCAAGGGTGAACTTCAAGAAGTGCAACAGGCACTACAATCCAGCCATGCAGTTTCTATTGCTCCCTCAACAAGTGGAATAGAAGAACCAGGAGATGAGCCATCCCAACTACACCAGATCGCCAATAAATTTGAAGCTCACCTTCAATGAGCTCAGGAAGAGACAGTGCAAGATACCCAAGCTTTGGCGCAGGCACATAAAGATATGCTAGAAAAGTGCAATAATGCAGAACAAGAAAAACTAGCTCTTCAAGCAAAGTGGGAGGAAGAGAAAGTAGCGCTACAATAAGACAGAGAACAGTTGCTCCCAGAGAAACTCGAAGTACAGGAATGGGTTCACAGATCAATTTGATCTATGACAATCATCGAATTCCAAATAGAAGAACGAGTTCCACAACAGGTGGTGCAACTGGAAGGAGTGATCCAACAACTTCAGTAGAGCATCGCAGACCTGGAACTTCACACTGTGTCGAAGACACCTCAAGAAATAAGATATCTAAGAGAGGCAACTTCCCGAAATGTAGTTGACCGACCAAAATCCTTTGCCTTGGAATATAAGCAGTTGATCTCCAGAAGTGCCCAGACGTACGAAAACCTCACGGAAAATCCATAATTACAGGTGTTAGATTCACAGCTCCAACACGCATAGTAGCAAGCAGACACGTTACAAGCACAGCTAAAGGCCTTGTCACTAGTTGAGAGAATGAAGAGGTTTCCAGAGCAATGCACGACCCAACAACATGTAATCACACTCCAAAGTAAAGTAATGGAAGTCTCTCAACGACTTCAACCAATGCAAGAAAACGCATGCTAATTATTCATTGAACTTGAAAGCCAAGGAGTAGAACTTGAACAGGTTGTGAGTATGGTAGAATAACGCCTCGAAGGACTAGTCAATGATGCACTTATTCAGAATTTCATTGAGTAAGAAGCAGTAGCATGGTAGCAGATTGAAGAAGCTTGAGGTGTTCGAAGCGAAATTGCTCAGAACATAGTGACTTGGGACAAGTCACAGGTGAGTGTTAGGGGCATGTTGGCCCTTGACCAAGTTTTGAGGAACACTTGGTCATATTTGACCGTTTTTGGGACTTCGACAGCCTGTCGAAGATGGAGCACTAGATGAAGCATAGATCATGGGATATCGGCCCACTTTCGGGCCCCTTTTTGGGTTTTGGGACAATGTAATGGGAAAGGGATGTCGGCCTGTGGGTTTACCCACACCTAGGCCCACTTTTGTATGTATAAATAGATGTCTAGGCAAAGTAAGTATATGATAGTATCCTATATATGTGATGTAATCTAAGTGTTAGTAGTGCTCTGTGCATGACTGTAGAAGGGTTACAGAGCTAAGTGCAAGTTATTATAGAGATTATAGAAGGCTTTGTGCTACAATGCAAGGAAGAAGGATCTAGCGAGCTGCGCAGATATTTTGTCATGTGCACAGAAGGGTTTTTGGTGACTGTGTGTTGTAACCGATTGAAGACATTAATAAAGAAGAAGAGTTGGTGTATGTAGCCCCGGGGTGGGGGTGAACCACGTACATGTTGTGTTGCTCTGCTTTGTGCGATGTATTGATGTGTTTCTATATGATGAATGTTAGATAGAGCTGATGTTGCTTTGTGCCTAATCATGTGAATGAATGATAGATCTGACCCATGTGGATGTGCTTAGTGCTTGAACCTGCTAGATATATTGTGTCTTTTTATGTTAAGTGTTATTAGATGATGGATCTGGTTGCATACTATGATACTATGTAATTAGGGTACGTCTACGTTGTTACTAAGAACTGAATATTGATGAATATTAACTATTAAGTGCTCTGTTAAGTGTTAGAATCATGGATTTGTGTCCCAGCTAAGGTTGCAGACATCTATGTCCTACAACCACCCCTGCCTCTACCTTGGTTGAGACTTCATCTGCTTCACAGGTGTTGCCGAAAGGGTCGGTAGTTATGGTTTTTTTGGTGCGTTGGTGTAGTGTTGAACCCTGGGTCTGCCCCTGTGCCAACATATGGTACTGGTACAATGTGTTAAATCTTCCTTCACATGTAAAATATATCTGAATGATTTTCAATATTCTATCAAACTATTCAATCAATTGACTCCTTGGCACACCTTTAGACAAATCACTGGCTTGATGTTCAATTTTAAAAAGATATTTGGCATAGGATGAACTCAAAGCCATGTCTTTGAAACACTTTTCACCTATAATGGGGATTCCTATTGCAACTGAGATAGAGGCTTCAGTAACCTCAAATTCCAAATCCCCAACCTTGGTTCTCCTACCATCAAAATGTAATGCAAACTATCTTGTCACCTCTGGATGGCCTCTCTACATATTCTGGAAGAAAGAGAGGCATCCCACTCTTTGAAAAACCTCTCTTGCCATGGGATTTGTATCAAAAATATGCATGTCCACAGGTTCTGTCCTAACCACCTTTCCACCTTTGTGTTTCTTCCTTGATTGAGGAGTCTCCATGGCTTAGAATGAGAGCCTTTAAAGGATTATGGGATAGTAATAACCAGGAAGACTTAAAATCGGGCTTCAAATGTACAAGGATGACCTTTTAAAACAGATTGGTGCTAGTAAGCCAAGCTTGACTATGGGAATTACACCCTTGGATTTGTACAGGTATTTGAGAGTTTAGAAAGTGAGGGGGTAATCTGTAATTGGTCCTTTGTAACTGAGTAAAAACGCTTAACCCCGAAATGAAAGGAAGCAGGGGAGACACATTTATTTTAAGCAGCGCCTCTGGGTAGTGCGATGCATATGCAGAGGATAGGCTATTTAGGTGCTTTCAACCTCAATGGCTATGGCGAACAGAAGTAATCAGAACTAGGTACATGCAATGGAGTTCACAAGTTTGAAAATAAAGGAGACAAGGCTATCATGTGAAGATGTGTCCCTTACAACTATGCAAGATCGATAAACCAAAACTTGAGCGCTAATTTCTTATAAAAACTAATATGCAGAGGAGGCAACACGGGATACCTGTGGAGTAGACATCTGTTGGAATCTTCAGCAAAATCTCATGATGAATTTGTGAACATTTCGACCCTCGAATCTACCTTAGCATCAAATTTGGTTGCATCGTTGTCACCTTGTCAGAACTATGAGTTTGAGCAGTGCAGCATTCATGAATTTTCAAATCAAAAACCGTTATCAGGTCTCGTAAATGCGAGATATTGGAGGTATCTTTAACCAACTCTTGGCACTGAAAACAAGGAACATGACATCAGTTGTGGTAATCATAACTCGTGGTGGAAATCATGATGAACAAGTAAGGCGCTACGGAACCTCCTGATGATTGAGCAGCACTCCAGTTTTAAAACATTATTGGACAGGTAAGCAAGGACAACAAGTCATGCCCACAAGGTCATGAGTGAGGAGAATAGTGTGTCACATCATTCTGTTCATGGGAGGGGAGGGATCGATCCTAATGACAAATCATGAAGGGGTCCAAAACTTAAGTCATGAACTAAAAAGGGTTTAAGTCCAAAAATCAATATGAGGATCAAAATAGAGCTATGACTCAAAAATTTAATCATCTAAAGGATCCTACCAAACATAAACTTTAAATGGATGAAACTTAAAAAATCTAAAATCTAAGGCTTAAAAAAGGATAAAAACAAACTAAAAGACCCAAGGCAATTTAGTGTGATAACACTTCTGTCGAAAGATGTGGGTGCATCCTGCTCCCATGTTTCCTATCATTGTTGTTGGTTATTTCACCAAGTGGGGTATTAACTTCACTACATGTCACCCAGCCTCAGCCAGGGGGCATCGTTACATCATCATAGCAGTAGACTACTTCACAAAGTGGCTCGAGGCTATGCCAACATTTAACAATGATGGTGAAACAACGGATCGTTTCATTTTTAATTAGATAGTAACAAGGTTCAACATCCTAAAGGAGATTGTCACTCACCATGGAAGTCACTTCCAAAACAAAATGATGATCGAGTTAATGTCAAAGCTTGGGTTTAGGAAAGAACATTCATCACCTTATTACTCACAAGCGAATGGCCAGGTTGAAGTTATGAATAAGTATCTCAAGACTATTCTTTAGCGGACGATCAATTATGCCAAGTCAAATTGGAATTTGATGTTGTACTCATCATTGTGGGCCTATCAAACGTCCATGAAGACTCTCACCGATTTCTCACCTTTTCAACTCGTATACAGGATAGAAGCAGTCTTACCTATTGAGTGTCAGATTCCTTCTCTAAATTTGGAAGTGGAATTACTGTTGGACACTTCACTGGTTGAGGAATTCCTATTATATCTCGAGCATATCAATGAGCAACGTTGTGATGCAGCCTTGGCCAATGAGGCTCATAAGCAATGAGTCAAGTATTAGTACGATACATCCGTTCGTCCTTGAATTTTCTCTAAAGGCGATCTTGTCCTGGTCTATGATCAAGACAAAGATCCCGTCGGGGAAGGCAAGTTCAAACCCATGTGGTTCAGACCGTTCATTGTGAAAGAGATCTTGAAGAAGGGCGCTTAGCGTCTGGTTGAATTTTAAGGAAATGCCTTGGCGGAGCCTAGAAATGGACTCTACCTCAAGAATTATTACTCCTAGGTTGGTCACCTGGGTGACTTCTTGTACATATGTATAGATTCTTTTACAATTTCTGTCTTTTTTGTTTTTTGGATGTGTAGTTATTTATGTATTATTTTTCACTATGGAAAATGTCAAGTGAATCAGAGGTGTATTTTGGGTTCACGGACGGCGCTAGCCAACACACTCGGAGGCTTGCTTCTGCAGCTTGGGTGATTTTCACACCTGGAAGCCCGTTTCTATCTTCCGGAGGTATTTTTCTAGGTGATGATACAAACAATGTCATCGATTACAGTGCAGTGATAGAGTTTCTTTGTCACACTCTGACGCATGGAATTTCACACCTTCGGGTCTATCTAGATGCTCAACTGGTTGTGTCCCAATTAAATGGAGTTTACCACGTTTATGATCCTACTTTGCACCGACTTTTCCTTATGGTACGTCTCTTAGAAAGTAATTTTGATTACATTACGTATATCCATGTTCCTAGGAGATTTAATCATATGAAAGATACTCCTGCTAATCACATATTAGATTGGCATGTTGCACACACATAGAAGAGAAGCACACACATACACATGTACATACATTTTTTTAAAAATGTGATATGTAAGACAAATAAGATGTGTGTGTGTGTGTGTGTGTGTGTGTCAAAATGTGTCACGAGTACATAGGTGGGCGCAAACGCCTCAAAAATAATGTTCAATATACATCGTTGGGCTTATGCCCTCAAAAATATATGTACAAAATGTGCCCTCGGCACATATAAATTCTAACCTATCTAAGATCGGGGCCTATTGGCCCTACCATAATGAATGACGGTGTTGGATAAATGTCAGAAAATCTAGACCCACGTTCGTGGCACCCCCACTACATGAGGCTGCATGGAAGGCAGGAGATCCTCGATCTCGACCATGGGTATTATGAGAGTGAGCGCAATGAGGTTGTGCTCCACTCATCTCAAAACCCTCTCAGCCTCTTCGGATGGAGGTCACCCTGCGGTTGTTGGTCCACCGGTTGTTGTTGGTCCTACCTCTGGTCGAGGACGTCACCGAGTCCTCGCGAAGTCTGTTGGCCATACTGGTCCCACATCTATACATAGAAGATACACAAGATTCAATACTCTATACACATATAAAAAATTATATATGTAAAAGAAATTAAAAATTAAATAACATTTAAAAACAAGTTACCTATCTCTCCTCGCTCCTCTTTGCGAGGAATGGGCATGTCTGGATCCCTGGAAAAGTTGATCCCGATGTAGGGTTAGTCCTCGATCGTCGGAATCTGTCATGCCCACGGGTCAAAAAACGTGTCATTGAAGGCCTCTATGGTCCTCCCTCACCCCTGTCATGGAAACAATGCTACCCATATGCATACCGCTAGGAAGAAGGCCACATGCCCTCATACTATCTCTCTAGGACTAAGATGGGTACCCTCTCGAAGAAGAAAGATCATAAGATAGTGCCAAACCCAAATTTTTTGTTGCTATGTTACCAACACTCTGTCAGTTGTCTCTTCATGCACATAAGCATGGTCATGCTCCAGTCAAAAATGTGTGCCTCCTGACACAGAATGGAATAGTGCATGTGTGCCCGGGAGGCCTGGTGTAGGGTCGCAGATCCAGTAATCCACCCAATCAGTAACAATATCACCCGAAGAGTCGAGATGGTAATCTTATGAATAGGAACCTGAGAACCTACCTTCTCAGTGCCAACCTCACAATACATCTTGATGTAGTCCTCGATATTGAAAGGCCCAGGGGGAAAGGTCTGTAGATTGATTGGTTCCCCTCTCCTCGAGAGATCAATCAAGAGGTAGATATCCTCAATCGTCAAAGTTAATGATTTTCCCTCTAACACGAATGCCTTTGCATCCAGGTGTCAGTAATCAACAAGGGTGTTAAGTAACCTGGGTTGTGCCCTCATTAAAGGACACTGGAAGAACTTCCATAGCCCACACTATTTCAGTGCTGTGATGGTTGCAGGTTCCTCTTCGACCAATATGTCTATATCTTTGTGTTCCCTCTCCCTCCAGTGGACATACATCTTGCTCCATGGCAAATTGGAGGAATTTATCTCTTTCTTTTTAGTTATTTTCAAGATTTTAAGGGTGTCTGCGGGCTGTATTGGCCATAGTCGTGTATGTACGTGGGAATAGTGTTTTATGCCCGAGTACATACGTGGGTTGTCCTTGGATAGCCCGCATACACGCAGGGCCACTCTTTTTAAGAGAGCATTCCCCCTAAAAAAAAAATGCATAAATGACTTATTGAAATGCAAGAGGGGTGAAATTGTACTTACTTGGTCCAAGCGGAAGTTCATTTCATCCATTGAAGCTCTCGGAATCAACTTCTTTAGCAAAGGGTTTTTTTCTCCTTTTGGTTAATTTTCAAACTGCAATGGTGAAAATGAGTTGTCATCTTCTATTTATAGACCTTTTTTGTCCCTTTTTTCCACTTTTTGACCCCCTTTGTCTTTTTTCCTAGCTTGGAAATCACTTGTTTATGTTTTGAGTTTCTTATTGGATGTTATGGTACCCTTTTCCTTTTGGTTTGGTAACTTTTTAGGGGATGGGTCACTTTTTAGTATACTTTGGTAAAAGTTGTTTCTTCCAACTTTTTGCATATAAGTTAGGATTTCATCTCCACTTTCTACATCTCATTGTCTTTTCCAATTTTCCATAGGATCGACCCCACTGAAGTGTGACACGGAACCTTCATTGTTGCTCTAGAAGTGTCGTAATTAGGTGGTAGAGCCTACTTGTACATGGATGCCCTAGGTAGGTCCTAGTTGAATTTTGGTGTTCATGCTGTTAGTAATGACTATAGGCTCGGGAGTCCTTGTTATTCCTATCATGTTTACAATATTAAGCCTCATCCGTTTGATGCATCATCATTATTGTCCTTACCCTCAGGACTCCCAAATGAGCACGCTTTGTTGTCTTTCAAGCTCACTTTAAAATTTGAAAGCAACATCCGACGAGAATGTATTTATGCTTTTCGATCTTGTCTAGATTAACTGAGAAAAGTAGCCCCCTCGAGTCTTCTTTAAGCCCATTTGAGACTCTCTAAACATGAAAATATTGTCGAGGGATCTTTTTTCCCTTCACGCTCGCCAAACTCAAATTTGAAGGCACGTCCTTCTGGCAGTAGTTTACCCCTTTTTCGGTCTGAATGGTCAATTTCACGAATAAAGGTATGCTCTAGGAACTTTGGTTCACTAGAAGACTATTCTGAGGCATAAGTTTTACCTTTTTTGGGGCCTGAGGGACTAAATCTTCAAAAAAGGAACATTCTCCTGGGTTTTGGTTTATCACCTTTTTCGAGCCTTGGAGATTACTTACGAAAAAGGAACCCCCACGGAGTCCATAGTTAATCTCTTTTGAGACTCCCTAAAATGGAAAAGATCATTGAGTGACCTTGTTCCTTCACACTCATTAAAATTGGTCCAGAAGAACATCTACTGGCATGAGTTTAACCCTTTTTCTAGCCTGTAGATTATAGGAGAAAAAAGTACGCCTCGGGAGATTCATCTCGTTGGGAGAGTTCTCCTCAATAACTTTTATACTTTTTCAGGCTAAGGAGACTAATCTCAAAAAAAGGTTGTGAGTCCATAGTTAATCTCTTTTCAGACTCCTTAAAATTTAAAATATTTTCAAGTGATCTTGTCTTTGTCACACTCGTTAAAATTGTTTTGAATAAACGTCTTTTCGGTGCCAGTTTATCCCTTTTTCAAATCGGCTTTACTATCTCCGAAAGAGGTACTCCATGGAGTCTTATTTTATGTTTTTTCAGACTCTCTAAATGTGAAAAAAAAAACGAGCTTACCTTCTCTGGGCTCGTTAAAATTACATGGAAGTGGGTTTCATTGTGTCTTGCTTAATTGCATTTGCATCTCTGTGTCTTTGGCCTAATGTTGGCTCCATGTTTCTCTCAACTGAACCTTTGAAGCATGCCTTATACACAAGCCTTGTATCACTTCTTGCTTCTACGACCCGACACCTTGACCCATGGAGGAATTTTCCCCGAGTGTCATTTTCCTGCACATGTCTTCTTTCTCTGAGCATTAGTATGTTCATTGCGCTTGGAACTAGTATGCTTTCTTGTGACACTCGTTCCTCCTTTGTAACGTAGCATTCTTTTATTATTTTTTAAGATCTCAAAAAATTCAAAAAGACAAAAAAATCAAATATTCCAAAAAGAGGGGACCTGAAATATGTTTTTTTTTTTTAGCAGCACAAAGAGTCTCCCTTGGAATAAGCACATCCTTATGTTTTTTCGTCAAACATTGGGATCTAGTATGACCTTAGGAATTTTTTCTCGCTACATAGAATTGTTTCCTCCTCCATTTGGTTACTCTTCCAAACACATGGATATTTTTCATTGCCTCCTGCATCGTGAACTTATGTCAATGTCATGTTGCCTGAGTCTGATCATCTTTCGTGATTTTGTTCAAGGGAAGTTTCACCCAACCTGAGTCGCCCTTTCTGTAGTTTGTCTCTTGACTTCATGAGTCGACCATCCCAAGAGTCCAGTCAAGTCCTAATTCAAAATCAACGAAGTTCTCTGAATGATCATCGAGATCCTCATGTATTTTCCCAACGAGTCATCGAAGACTTCAGAATAGTGATTTATACACTTCCATTGTACTCTAACCCGAGTTTTGAATATCTTGAAGTTGTTTCTCGATCTTTGAAGGCCTCATCTCCAGCCATCAAGGGCCACTAGCTTCTTGAAGATGGATAATATACTTGTATATCTTCGACTAATTTTGAGATGTAGATCCATTGTGTATTTCTCGTGGCTACACTTTATATAGTTATATGACATGGATCTGCAGTGTATTTTATTGGTATCCATGATTTAGTTCATCCCGAGCATGGGTATGCCCGCCTCGAAGAGATAATTGTTGTTTTGTAGATGGCACCTCTCGAACTCTGGTTTCGGGCTCCTTGATATCATACATTGGTGAAGATATTGTAATGTATTTCGGCCATCAGTTGCTCTTCTGACCTCACACATTAGGGGGCATCTATTATAGCCCTAAAATTCCCTATTCGTGCATACATGGCCTTGGCCCTCTTACTTGCATATTTTTCCAAAGCACTGTTGAGAATCTCTTCTTAAAAAACCATTTTTGGGAAGATGTACGCGCCCTACACTATTACAGCCCACGTACATATGCTTGTTGCACCACTAAAACGCATGTACATATGCATGTTTCACCATTACAGCCTGCGTATGCTTGCAAAATTTGCAAGAAAAAAAAAGTTGCAAGGAATTCGTTGAAATTCAGACTATTGGAGGTTTCCCAACTAATCCACTTGCTATGGCCCGTCAACCAACCGAATAACCATCCTTTTGTCATATAAAAGGAGGTGTTGGGGTCTCATTTCCAAGATAAGCATAAGAACAGTGAAACTCTGCCCAATTTCACTTCCCCTCCTTTCCCAAGATATTGTTTCCTTTTGTGAGATATTGCCTCAGCATACCCTCATCATCCCCTTCTTCATCCATTCAACCCATTCCATTCCATAGAGGTGATCAAAAGGTTGAGAGAATAATTCCATTTAAGGTGCACTTGGAGCATGGTAAAGAGAATCCAGGACTAGGTTCATGGAAAGGTGGCTGACTCAGATTGTAAGGTAGAATCTTTGTATTGTGAATAAAACAATCACATTTTCCTGTCCCAAATGATGGTGTTTTGATTATTTTTAATGATTTATACTTGAAATTTTATATCTAACCCTAACTTATGGATATAATCGCATGTGTGTAATTCTTTGTTTTCCTATATTTGGATGCAGGTCATCCTTGGGAGGAGATGTGCAGTCAATGGAACTTCCAAGCTTGAGGAGATCATCACCAGATGTGGGATCAAAGGTATAGTCACCCAATCTCTTCTCCATTTTCTTTATTTACATTAGTTTTGGTATGTTTGGGGTA